>HF734730.1:4448-14837 GCA_000341915.2 Megaselia scalaris
ATGGCCCTGTTTTGATGGAGGGAATATAATTATCTATCTTATACTTTATCATTAGGTCTATATCGCCAGTAACAGATGTTCTAGATGAAACATTTAATTTTTATGGAGCGTCATCTACTAAATAACGATTTCCACTGATAGCACAGATATGTGATATATTTTGCCTGATCTTAGACTCTTATCGCCAGTAACAGATGTTATCGACGTATTTTATTTTTACCGAGCACCATTCAAAAAAAAAATATTTCGATTGAGCAGCATGTTAAATGCAATCCTTGGCCTGATCCTTATGTCCATAACGGCAGTAATAGATGTTTTAACGTTGGATTTGATTTTTAGGTTGAGCAGCCTAGTAAGTGCTATTTTCGGCCCGATTCTTAAGACAATATTGCCAGTAACACATGTTTTAAAATGGAATTTTAATTTTTACGCATCACAGCTCGCTGAAAATTTATTTCATTTGAACAACGTAGTAAGTGAAATTTTTGGCCTGAACTTAGGTCCATATCGCCAGTAGCAGATATACTTCATATACGCGGAGCTTCTAGTTAGCATTATGGACTTTACAGTGAAAATTTTCACCGATAGATATTTCGTCTGATCATTAGGTCTATATCGTCAGTAACAGATCTTAACGACGGATTTCATTTACCCAGTGCGTTGTTCGCTGAAAACTATCTTTAGTCGAGAAAACTGGTCCGATCTTTAGCATAATCCCTAGCAAACACCTTCTATTACATTCATGTATATATTCCAAACTTTCTGAATAAAGAATTGAAAATCATTTCTATTAAGTTTAAACAAAAAAAGTAATATCTCTATAAAGAGAAGGATAACAATGAAAATCATGACTTTTCTAACTATACTATTACCAATAATATATTTGAAATTTATTGAGAGTAATTGTAGTCTTATGGAATTATCATTGCTCAATTACCCTCAACAATTGAAAAAAGAACCACAATGCTTCTACGAAAAACCACAGAAAATCTATAAATCACCTGCACCGTCTGTCTGGTCGATGCAACCTGTTACTTTGGAGGCATTAACCCGCGAAAACATATTGTATAGCAAGAAATGTAATGAAATGTAATCGACACGAATACAACAATTATTGGCAATTTTCCTGGGACTATATTTCTACTGTCCGTCCATTCGAGTCAATATTATATTTATCAATTTATTTAAATCACATAATAAAATAATAGCAGCTATGAACTGTGAACACGTATCTACTGTAATTTGTACCTGTTGAGACTTTCCCAAAAGCTATAAAATACAATTAGTTAAATATGTTTTAAGCCACAGAAATGTTTTTTTAAACGTAGTAAGTTATTAAAACAAACAATATTTTAAATATGAGTCGAGCTTATAGTTCGCGAGATATCCCAAAAGCAATGAAAGTTTTCTTTCTTTCGTCTTCTTGACTTGACTGTGTATTCATTCAATGGTTCAAAATCCATAGCTTCAGGTCAACTTTGATATTTAATTGATAGTAGTAGCATCAATCAGTCCAAGAGGAAACTTTGACTACACAATCATTTGACATTATAATTACATCAGCAGCTGCTCCTGCATGAAAAGCTAACAAGCTAATAAAAAGGTAGATATAATCGATAACGAACGAACAAAGCATGGCTGTTTGTCAGTTAACAGGCGCGACTGGAATCATGTTTATGATATGTGGAGATTTGTTATGAAGTTTGACATATTTTCTTAGTGATTTTGCTTTAGGTTTTTGAGAGTAATTGAACATTTTATGTAATGTTTACTATTTTATGATACTTTTGTATATGTTGTGTTAGCATTTGGAATATTTTAGTATAATATTCACCTTTTTTGACACATGTGTTCTAAATGTGGTTGTATTTTATATTCAAATTATTTATTGTTTTTAGAGTTTTTGAAAGTAATTGTAGATTTTTTGTAATGTTTACTATTTTTTATGAGTTTTATGAGAATTAAAAAACATTTCTGCAATATTCCACGTTGTTGACACATGTGTTCTAAATGTGGATGGACTGTATATAAAAATTGTATGGCTTTGTGTTTTATGCGTAATTATAGATTTTTGTTTGAAATGCTTACTATTTTTGTAAGTATTTTTCTGCAATATTCCACTTTTTTGTCACGTGTGTTCTAGATGTGGAGGTTTTTTGAACGCTTTTTTGGGTTGAATGTCAGGAAACATCTTTCTCAATTATAACTGAGTTTAATGAGTGTATAACAATGTATAACATGTGTGTTATTTATACATTATTTATAAGAGCCACACATTGTACACAATCTTGACACAAGTGTAGGAATAGAAATAATATTCTGAAATTGCAAATAATTTTTATATTCTATTTTGCATAAAATCACTTCCTGTAAAAAATATTAGTCACATGTGTATTTAATGTGACTCTGCTGTCCACATTTAGGTGAAATGTGGAAATTTTGTGGATATTATTTTCATTCGTTACATTTTGTTTTGAAAAGAAAATTATACAAAATATTTTGAATAATTCCACATTTTATTTGTATTTTGTGAAATACATAATTGTCACAAGTGATGTGAAATATTCTATGTCCTCCCACATGTGTCCAATTTGTGGAAATATCTCAAATATATGTAATTTTTTTCTGTGTTGCCTTCAACTAAATACCTATAACTTCTCCATGAAGGATAGCTGAAAGATAATAGTTCATTTTAATATGCACTCTATATTATAATATAAAATAGCCTTCCATTACTCCCAATATTCCATAAACCCAATGACATTATGAAGTTAATTGCAACAGATGTGAAACCACTAACAAGCTAATAAAATATGGATAACGACACTCATCGAAGCTGTGTCGTCGTCAGGAAGGCGCGACATAAAACACGTTTATGACATGTATGCATAGGGGAAATATGTCTTGTCTTGAAAGTGACATTAAAAATTTCTAATTTTCCATATTAAAATCGTTTATTACTCCTTGAGATCACGAAAACGATAGGTAAATTTATCCATTGACTTGAGCAACAACTAACTTCAGACAAACCAAAAAAAAATATGACAGACATGACTTTGTTTCTCTAAGAAACGAGAAATTAAATTCAAATTTATTTAACCCGTAGTTAAACTCTTTGAAAGCGCCTTTTATTTATTGCCATCACAGTTCAAATTTATTGCGAAACTGCGGCCCAGATGATCTATTTCGAATTTATAGATTAATTGTTATGGTTCTCCATAATTGCTTAGACTTTGGTACTTCTTTTACTTTAAAGATCTACATAAGACGAGCTAAAAATACAAAAAAGTGGAGATAAATATATAAATTACCACAGAAAATGAAGCTATAAATCTTTGAAGCGAGATATTGGTTAAGGATTTATAGGTTTTGTGTTTATGATTCTTTTTTTGCGGAGATTTAATTAATTTGAGACGGTATAGATTTTCCTTTGATATTTAAAATAAAGGTTTTCTGTTTGCAATTGTGGGATTATTGGAAGGTAAATGAGGTTATGTGGGAATGTTTTTGGGATAGACCATGTGGATATTGAGAAACTGTAGAATTACCTAACAATAGGAAACATAGTTGGCGCTGCAAAAGTCTCAGGATCAGAACCAATATTTGTTTGTTTTTCTGGTGACGAACAAAAATAAGCAATGCTTACTGTTTGGTGCCGATGATCGACTGTGGCTATTTTGATAATCGACTGAGGTGTTCTAATTAGTCGCACCGATTCGCGACGGTCAACTTCGGCTTTCCTTCCGTATAGAAATGTTCTCGGCGACGATTGAATGCAAAAGTTGAAAATGAAAATGTTCGTCTTCTATTCTTCATCAAGATTTATCCGTAGGAATATTTTTGGAATAGACATTATGGATATTGAGAAACAGTAGAATTACCACACAATAGTTGAGGCTCAAAAAGTGGCTAAGTCGACTAGGATGCAGTCGGTGTCGTTTTTTTCACAGCAACAGAAAAATCTACGATATTTTGCAAACATTTTTTTTTAATGTTAACAAACCTGGTAGCTGAACGGAAAATAAGCCGAATGGCAGTCGAAACCGTATTGAAACTCTCAGCCGGCTTATTTTTTTCAAATTCACACTAATACAAATTCAAAGTCTTTTTTGGTTCGGCTTCATACATTTTTCGAAAAAAATTTATTGTGATTGTTTTCTTCTTCTTTTCACATTTAAAATTTGTTATCAATCGACTTAAGGCTAATCTAGGCCCCAGCCGATTATTTTCATTTCGATGAGTGCAACCCAAAAAATCATCGCCTGACCTAGGCTAAATTGGAACGGTTACAAAATGTTTGACAACGATGATCAGCTCTGTCTTATTTTGTGTATGGACTGAGGTGTCTTCCACTATAAGAGTTCAAAGTCGATAAATCAAAATAAAACGGTAAATAATTCACAAGTTCATTTTAATCCAACATTTATAATATTTATTCTATCATCAGTCTTCTATTATTCACCAATATTTATCTCCATTACTCCCAACAATTCGAAACCAGTTAGCAGTCACGCAATGCATCATGTTTAAGGAAATTGAGCAATTCTTTGAACATAGTCGAACATTTCCATTATTTCTATCTAGAAGTTAACTATCACTTCAAAAATATTATATCTTTCTAATCCCACAAAAAGCCCGCTCCCAAACCTGTTAGCAACACCAGCAACTCTCAACATTGTAAGCTAAGAAATACTAATTAATTGTCTTGTGGATATTTCATTTCCTTGGTGATTATTTTCTCCCGATGCAGCATCGATGTTTGCTTCATTAGGAAAATTATGGTCTTCAATAGTTTTTTTTTAGTATTTTTTTTTTTGCTTTAGCCGTGGGAAATGTACTTATATGCGAGATAGATCATTGGAAAGGTAATCAAAGTATCGATATAATTCATTTTACTTGCTCGCTTTATTTTATGATGAAAGATAATCATTTGACTTCATTTCTCAATAGATCATAAATTTTTTGTTCATATTTCTTTTTATGAGAATTTTGTTTATGGTCGGGGGTAACTCTATTAGATCGTTGCATCATTATGGATCGCTTAGACGTCTAAGATTGATGGTGTTGAGTTGAAGAACTCTGTGGGACTTGCAACATTCGAATACATTTAGTTATGATTTCAGCTTTTTGTGGGTAATAGACACTTTAATAACAATATTGAACTGGTTTTTTATATGAGCGCTTTTAATTTGTCAGTAGTACAAATATCTGGTTGCCGAAATGGCAACTTTATTTAATTAAAAAAAAAAGATATACGTTAGTCGAGTCAACTTATGTTATATCTAGTCGCCGCCGACCTATTTTTACAAATATCTTCTAGTGAATCGAGAGTTCTTTCTCCAACATTTCTAATCAACAGAAAACTACCCAAAAAAAAGATTGTCGAAATAAAAAAAGCTGCAATTGGCCACAGTCGACGTATACTAAAATATTGGCGACGGCGATTGATAAAAAATGCGACGCGACTACAGTTTATAGCCAAATTCACGGCATTGTGGCTACGGTCGACACATACTAAAACATTGGCGACGACAATCGACTACAACTTATTGTTTGGTTAAAAAAATGTTCGCGACGACGGATTATTTGTGTTTAGGTTTTAAAAACTTGCGATGCGACGAATTGTTTTTTTGTTTTGCTAAATTTTACTATTTCTGGCGACGCAGAATTTAGTCGTGAAGTTTAAGAACCTCGGTCAACTAAACACTACGAAAAGATAAGCCGACTTGTAAAGTTTTTGGCGACGGCGGTCGACTACGGCTTTTTTGGACGTCGATTGAGGTGCTTGTCAATTTTCATTTTCTTGAGCAACGCAGAATTTGGTTACGAAATTTAAAAGCGGTAGTCGACTAAAAAAGAAAAAAAAAAATAAGTCGCGTTTATCGACGGTCGACAGCAAAGTTAAACTGGTCGACTTCTTGAATACATTTTTTGTTCGACTTCAATAATACATTTAAATTTGCTGAGTTCTTCTATTTCGGACGAAAGTTTTTGGCGGGCTTTTACAGACTGATGTGTGTAATGGACAGAAAAGAATGTTTTCAGCTCTTCTTACTTTTAGAAGGGTTTTTCTTTTCAGAACATCCGGAAAAAGAACAGGAATTCGCAAAGATCTTGTATCCATCCATCTATTTATTCTATTATATTTTCTGCTCTTCTTACTTTTAGAATCTTTCTCCCAAGAAAGACAGTCTAAGAAAACTTATGACAGAAAAACGGCCTATTACAGACTGTAGTTTTATTGCTATCACAAGAGGCTAATAATTAGCTCTTATAGTCAATATAATTACTTAGAAATGTAAAACTCTCAAAATCTCCATTACCAACATCTTCAAAACATTACCGGATCCAACTTCAATTACTTTCATCCAATTACTAAAAATCACATAAAAATTCATTGTCTACAACAAACTAATGAATCCCAATGATGTCACGTGATGAGTGAAACTAAATACCTCTCAAAGGCAGTGCCGAATCATAAAAAATCCAATATAAATGCAAATTATCGTTTAGATACCACCTGCTAGCCAACAAATCTCCCACATCTTCTCATCAAAGTCTCGGAAATGAGCCATTAGAATTCAAGTTTTAAATTGAATTTCTTTTTCTAATCAAAAAGACCATAAAGATCTACGCTGACAGATACAAAGAAAATGCAAAAATTCTAAGATTTAGGTCACACTTGCCAAACGTACACATCGGCTACATCACTGCCGTCGAAACGTCTATGAGTTTGTTTTCGATTTCATTCCATTTCAACTTCCATAAAGATAACGTTGACCTGAATGGACAGCGATTATTAGTCACCGGAAAATGATATCACATTTTAACACTAATGCCAAGTGATGGTGTTTCCTTGCCACTTTTCCCCAACATGTTGCATGTACATCTTTGGTGTCATGAATTGGAAATTACAGATTTGAAATTGGAAATGCATACAGACTTTGAACATAATGCTTGCTGATCTGAGAGTAATGACCGAAGCTATTTATGTTTTGCCAGAGTCTATGTACATACAACCCACAATCCTCCTAAATGATGTTAGATGTTAGTTTTACTGACTATTGGTAAATCTAAAGCAAGTTAAAATAAAACAAAAAAAAAATAACATTTATAGTTATTAGAAATTAGTAAGACGACAAGTTATTATCAAGTTTGCGTGGGAATTTTCGTTTGTAGTACAAAGTTTACAAGTTGTTGAAATTTTGAAGCAAATGGAGCGGTGTGCGCACTTTGGGGAAAAACTGGGCGTTCTTTGGTTAACTATTTTTATATTATCTGTTGTACTTTTTAGCGAGGTTAGTGAATCAGATAACGTGCACTATTGAGTGTAATTGAGGCTTTTACGACCAGGAATGTGGTTTCCATTGATTTGTTGCTATTTTCATTTGAGCCATGAAGTTTTATTGTTTCTCTGAAGTGTGAGGAATGAGAGTAATTGATGGGCTGGGTTAATTGATAGTCAGGCTTTCTTTGTTCTTGGAAGTAAATCATGGTAGCATTTTTTTTAGATTCTCAAGAACATATTCTTAATCTATTTTTCTACAGAAAAATAGATTAAGAATTCTAATTTCTCTATGTTTATTATAGTGTAAATGAAGTCCGAATTCTAGTTTGGGGTATTAGTAAGTTATAGACCCTACTATTGAAATACACCATCAACAATTAGAAGTATGATTTTGTATATTTAAGGCATCATTTATTCAAATGTAAAGTTCTTTATTCCATTTATATAAAGATATACCTTACACTATAAGGAGACCCTACTTTTGAAATTCATAGATTTTAACGATCAATAATTGGAACACTTATATCTTACATTTAAGGAATCATATGATTTGAAGGAAAATCTATACAGGGATATACCCTTCTCTATAAGCAGACCCTACTTTTTGATCAACAAATTAAGATTTAGTTTTAAATTTATAAAAGCAAAAGAGCTTGGATATTATATAAAACCTATTTAATTCCAATCAGTAGGGAGATGAATCCTGTGTAGATGTAGTTTTTGTAATGCAGAGTTCCAAAAAATAAAGAAACTTATAAATTCTCATTGATATATTCTTTAATTTTACATACAAATGTGAGGTAATAGATGACTTAACATGAACCATACCTAAGGAATTTTAATTTTTTAATGTTCTAGTGAGGTATAAATTAAATAATAGAAAATAGATCCAATTTCATAACACCTTTTCTAAAATTTATGAGGAGAGAAATTAATAATTTATATCTAATACCCTCATTGAATTACCGACAAATATAAATTAATGAGGTGCAACAAGAAATTTATATTCTATGTTAAATATGTACTATAAAATTTATGAAAGTAATGTCACATGTAAACTAAAAATGGAAATCATCACGACCGACGAGTCCATAAATTTTTGAAAAGTGTATGTCTCCAAACTACATTCCCAGATTACAATTCTTTTATTTATATTACTTTTTTCACTCTAATTTCAATTCAGCTCGGCTCGTTTACAGTTTATTCAAGCCACGATTGTAGTATAAAACGTGTATTGAATTTGAATATAATTATACAAAACCAACTAACATCTAATAGTATAATTACAATGTTTGCCTCATATATCTAAAGCTTTGAGCTCGATTTGAATTGAATGAAATGGAAACCTAGCTTAGACTACACTTAGACAAGGAACATAAGATGGTAGTTAGTTAGGATAATTTTGATATTGACGGTGGACCCATATCGAACAATAGCTGGCGCCATCATTCAACTTGAAAATCCCTAGTCCTCCTTCTATTTGGTCAGAAAAAGTTAATTTGAAAGATGGCTTCAAAACTGAACTTTAAAGAGAGTTTTTGTCCCTGATGAGTTTTGGAAAACTGCAACAATAATGCAATTCTGTCTTTGTTCGGCTAAGAGTATGAAAAAAAAACTTTATGCAACTTTACACAACTTATTTTTTTTCTCGGCTTAAGTCTGTTCTTTGTAGCCAACCACTTCACTTTACTATTTAAAATGGAAATGGAATGGAATCCTGAGTTTCGGCAAATTGAATTCAATTCTTTCTTGATTCGGCTAAGAATATGGAAAAAAAAAATACGCAAATTTACAGGAATTTTTTTTCGCGTCTGTTCTTAGTAGCCAAACAACTCATTCGGCTAACGAATATTTAAAATGGAGTGCAAAGAGAAGTATTTAGTTAATTACATGATTTACGTCCGTAAACTACGTAATTTACATAAATACTTAAGTTTTGTAAGGAAGTAGTTAATTACTTACGTAATTTACGCGCCAGAAATTCTCTTCTCAAATTATTTTTTCTCAATTTTTTTTTCTTTTTAAAAGAAGAACAGTATTGAAAACAAGAAAAAGATAATTTTGAAGAAATTTGGAAAAATTATTCCGGATTATTTGTATTTTTGAAGAAAATTCAAAGAAAAAAATATGAAAATTGGTTTATTTATTTTGGCGTAAAGTTGTTTTGTCAAACAACGAAATTTTGCGATGCGACTGAGTAGCCTGATTCAGGGCCATCAGTCGATGAAATTTATTGACGGCTGGACTGACTGTTGTTTAAACATTTTCGGTGGCGACGGTAAGTCGACTATTTTTTTTTTTAATTTTTGAGAAAAAAATAAAACTTAAGACGATAATTTTTATTAACGGTAGCCAAAAATCGACTACAAAATTAGTCAATGGTCTTCGACAAATCTTTGACAGCAGCGCCGATCGGTTTATTTTGCAATCGACTGTGGCGCTGGCCTCATTTACATATTTTATGTTCTGAAATGTTACGTAGTTTTAACAGCGCCATCAATTTTTTGACATTTCCTGACTTCTGTTCAGACACCTCGCGCAAAATAAGCCGAAGTCGACCGTCGTCAACAAAAATTTTATGCGTCGAGCGTCGCTAACCGCGACTTATTTTTGCGTCGTTTTTAGTCGACCGTTTTGCCGACTAATTTTTGAGTCGCCCGAAAATATTTAATTTGACGAGCAAAAAAAATTATTAACACCTGAACAGAAATAAGCCGAGTCGACCGTCGTTGAGTAAATTTTTTTTACTTAAAAAATAAGCCGTAGTCGACCGTCGTCGCCAAACTGCCGCGACTGAGGTGTTTGCTTCTGTTGCGCCTTTTGGCAGACCGAACGACCGAAGACGAAGTTTTTAAAAAAAAAACCGGCTAGCCGAAGCCGAAATTATTGCGCGCAGAAATTTACCTTCGGCGATTGGCGAACTCGGCTAATTTTAAGTATATATTTTTTTCTCGGATATTTTTAAGTATATGTTTTTTCTCCAAAATGTCTTCCTAAAAGAAGAAGAAAACTGCAAAAACAAAAAGAAGATAAATAAACGGTTTTCCAAATTCGAAATTTGAAAATCTTATTTTTAAGATTTTTTATTTATTTTTAAGAAT
>HF734756.1:1310-12448 GCA_000341915.2 Megaselia scalaris
TATGTAATTTACTTAAATAACTGAAGGTTCTTATGAAAGTTTTTAATTACTTACGTAATTTACGTGTAAATTAAGCTTATAAATTACGTACGCCCATCCTTACATGAATACCCGAAAATATCTGAAATATTTGATTCTCTATTATTTGGTTTAGAAATGTGAAAAGATAAGCGATAATTCCAATGCAAATATTTAATACCAGTTTAGGAAGTATTTAAGGAAAAGTCGACAGAGAGCTAGATGGGTGAACCTAGCGATAGTATTTAATATAATATAGAACTAGGAATACCCTCATGGAAATCAACAGCTAGAAACTGTGAACTCTAGACTGGATTCCCTCAAATCAACCATTGAAATCACAGCCCATCTGAAAAAAAATCTGAAAAAAGTGTAGACTTGGACGTGGAGTCCTTTAGGTATGTGAATCTACATTCCTCCTTCAATGTGATTTCCATCCAATTATACCAGTATTGGAATTTTGTTTCAATATATTCATACCATCTAATTCACGAATCATCAATATGAATCACATCTAACTGTTTCAGCTTTCCAGGCATCATTACTACCTGTCCATCTGTGCCTACTTGAGCAGATTGGATCACCATCTCAGTATTTAGGTCTGATAACATCCCAATTACCATCTTACTCCGAAGAGCGATGATTAGAACCAAAGCTGAAAGACACAGCTATGTCAATTTAAAAACACCGACTTGATTGTATTTAGGGAATAAATTCTACCAGATTTAATATAGGAAAGTATACCTAATTTTCCCAAGTCGTCAGAAGCTCGTCTAGCAGATGAGAGAGATACACTTAGGATATCTGACTCATCAAATACACGGATTCAGTCATTTTCGAAATAAATAAATTCCCTCGTCAATGAACATATTCGGAACAAATGGTATGCATATGCACATTGGACGACATTGTTTTTAGTCGCAATACTAAGAACCTCTGGCTAACCACCAACAACCTCAGCGATGGATACTGAACCAATAGAATATAACCAAAACAGTCACAAAGTTCAACTGCTTGTTCTCACCACATCCCATGACTGCTGATAGATCAAAAAGGAAGATTCTAAGACAGTTTCATAAGCTTCTCAAAAACATTTTGAACGGATGGATTCTTCAGAAATTCAGCATCTCCAGATCGATGATTCCGAACGTTTGGAAAGTAGGTACGGTTATTCCTTTACTAAAACCAAATAAATCGCCAAGTGAAGGATGATCTGATGTCTCCCCTTGCGAAACTAGGGCTTTTATGTCGAAGCAATATCTACTAGGAGCGTAGAATCCCTTGCAAATCGTTAGTCACGAAAGAAGACTCACCTAGATATATTCTTAACTACCTTAATAAAGTGTTTTCGTCAATGGAAAATGTTAATTCTCTTTGATTGAAACCAGAGATGCCGGTAAAACAAGCCATAGTCGGTAGATGTCTCTGAAATAATTGTCCTCCGAAATTCGTTGTAAACCACAGACGATAGTCGCGTTTTTTTTTCGAGCTTGTCCGTAATGTATTGGGCTCATTGATTTTGTGAACTTCCCGAAGATAATAGAGGTATTCTCTTTCTCTACCATCAGTAACAACCAGCCATCACAGAAACGAACAATTGTTCCAACTCCCATCATATCACTTTAGCAAGCAATTCATTTCAATATAAGCTATGATGGGATGCTGTTTCAGCGTTAAGTTTGGATCACTTGCCAATCGTAATCAAGGTAGATGACACCAAAAGATTTGTTGGACAAAAGGATCTACTCCGTGGAACCGATTTTAACATTGCTCATCTAACCAGTGCCATTCATAAATTGATGAACAGCCACAGAAGAACGAAGTGGTTAAGTCTTCTACAGCAATGTTCGTTGTAATCAAAGAGACTGTTGACCACAATACGTGTTATTGGTCAGGTAAAACCCCATCCAACAGTCGTACAAAATCACTTTCAATGATCAAACTTTCCTGGAAAGCAAAAAGTGTTTAACTCAGAAAAAAACTAATTCGGCATGTCCTTAGGAAATTAATAGTAGTAAGCTTCACGGTGCAACTTTCTCTGAAGTGCTGAAAGCGATAAGCTAAAGCTTACAAAGCACTTTGACCAGATTGGAGGTCAACACTAACAAAGTTACTTCCATCCAGCTTAGTCTGCGGAAGTCTATAATTTAGTGGTTGAGAAATACCGTTCTAATCTAAAAACCTGGTAAACCTCAAAACCAAGGACCCTATTTCAGACCAATTTCGCTCCTTTCGCCCGTTGCAAATATACCTGAGTCTTTATTGTTGCCACAACTTCAGCAACATCCTCTGTTCCTCTCCCCCTTGCTTTGTTAAGAGATTCCTATCACCATACATCAATGGTAGAAGTGCATATGTTGAATTTCTAAATCGCTGCTTCTAGCATAGAAAATTAAAAATGGAAGTACCTCAATAGGGGTACTTTCGCCTATTCTTTTCCCCCCCCCCAGTTGGGGACGCCAATTGCTCTAGCATCACATGATATGACGTTACCCCATCTGGTTCGAAGTCTTCCTTTCTTTCGATATTCATTCGGGCTTGTAGGGAAACATTTTCTTACCGGGGCTTTCTCTTCCATCCTCTGCAGCCCATTGCGAACGTTTAGTTCGAAGTTTTCTAACAACGCTTGGATGTTGATACAATTTTATTATTCCTCGAAAACCGGTCCGTAAATAATGCTAAAAATCCTTCTTTCTAGACTTTCTTTGAGGTCCCAGCTCTCACTCCCATAGAGTAAAACTGGCATGATTAACTGGTGCTAGAGCCTCACCATGCTTTTCCGAGATATTAGTTTTGAAGGCATTAGTTTGATCAAGCCATATAGACATCTGTTAGCGAGCATGATTCTCCGTTTGACCTCTGATGTTGTTGACAGCCTCAAAATCGTAACAAATACTCATGGATGGGCAAAGCGAGTCATTTAGTTGATTGCCCCCCCCCCGAAGCAGCTATTGATCAAGCGGAATCTAATTGAAGGTTCGCATCGCTGGATATGTATGTATATCGAACGATGAAACGCTGCTAGATACTTGGAGTTGTGTAAAACAGGAGGAGTCTCTGAAAAGTTGCAGACTCTAAGAAGATTCCGACAAGGAGAGGCGCTGTCGTTTAGTTTTTGCAACATCTTATTGGACTATAAATTTAACAAAATTTTAACATATTTCCTGTATATTTTTGGCTAGTGCAATCGCAATCCACTAAAATATTGGACTATGCAGATGACATAGACGTTGTCGGAAGAACAACTTCAAGCCTAGCATATGTGTTTCAGAGGCTGCAGAGAATCTAGGTCTAGATGGTGAACGCACAAAGAAGGGTGCTGGTCTAATCATATCTTTGGGCTGTATGCATTAATAAAGAATGGATGATCAGGTACAATCAAGAACTTTACGAGCTATAAAATAATCTAGATTATAGTTAAAAATATCCAGACAACACGTTTGCGCTGGGCAGGGAATGTAGGAATGATTGATGATAATGCTGCTGCGAAGAAGATCTATAATGCCAGCGTAGAAGGATTAAGAAGAAGCAAATTTTGTGAAACTAATTGATCTTGAAAAATGAAATCTTATTTCTGAGTGTATGCGAAAAAAGTAGAGCTGTTCTACTAACTCAGAGTATTTCAAGTTAGTCTAGTATGTCGGATAATCATAATAAGACAAATCTTCGAAAAAAAAACTTTTTGGAACATTCATGTTTCTATTCTGCATATTTCCCTGATTTCCGAATGCGTTCCGAGTACTCTTCGAGAGCCAAAAGTGATTAGCTATAAGCATACGCCACATTGCAGAGGAACATATTCATTACATATAGCCTAGTGAAGTAGTACGACTACTGAAGATGTTAACACGATTTTGAGGAGGATTTTTGTAGTTGATATAGACCCAATGATGATAGATGAACTCCTTTAAAATTTTACTTCTCTGAAAACAGGGATGGACACTGTCTGTAATTTAAGTAATATACAGAGTAATTTACACGTAAATTACGTAAGTTATTAACTATTTCTATACAAAATTTTCACTTTTACCCACAAATAATCATAGCATTAAGCTATTAAGAAGCTATGCTGGGAAACAAGGCCAGCTTTATATTTTTAGGCAAAAATAGGAAGGATTTCTACAACATGCTATAGTACCATCAGACAGTTCCTAACAAAGAAACAATATATATTTATTATTTGCGAAGAAGAGCCTATGCAAAAGGAGTGTTCTGCAAAGAGTATGTCTGTCGCCTTGGAGGGAGCGAAGCGACCTGAAAATTTAACTGCGAAGCCAAAGTTATTTTTCTTATAGTTAGTATATATGCCCCCCCCCCGTAAAAGCCGCTGGAACAACTACCAACACGTTCCAAACTGTGGAAGGTTTCCGACAAGACGATGCAATATGTAGCTTCTTCAACATGTTGTTAGAGATGATCATGAAAAGCGCTAGTATTTGCAGGGATGGGAACTGCTTGTAATTTACGTAATTTACAAGCGCCCCCCCCCCTACGAAAAATCGAATTAGGATACTCTTGCAGGGAGTCGTCGAAATATCATATAATAAATTAGTTAGTTACAAATAAATATTTAGAAAAATTTATATTTCATTAAACTTCGGATGCTTCTCCAAGCCCAAATAAAAAACTTATGGTACCACATCTCACTGCAAAATGTCAATGTAGAAAAGATAAATCCTAGTCCAAGTTCAATCAGAGCATACTCAATGAATTGAATCTTTAAAGCTTGTACTTGTGGAATGTATGTATAAGTTATTGTGTCTGTGAAGCTGTAATTTTTGAAGAAATAGTGTTTTGAGTATGTATTCCAAGCACCCAAAATTGGTATTAAAGGAGTTTCCATAGCCAAAGAACTCTATTCTAGAAACGTTTTTGAAAACATCACGGTTCTTCCAAAATTCTGGAAATTTTGATAAAATATCGTCATAGTCATCAATCAAAATTTTGAGACCAGATTTTCGAATATCGTCAAATGTTTCTAAAGGTCTTCATATAAAGTTGTAGTCAAAAAACTTCCTATGAGTGAATTGTACCAAGTCGTCATTATAAATCCAAATACTTCAAACATCCAGTGCCACTTGCAATATATTGAATAGGTATGAAAGCGCTAGTAATTATTAGGAAAAACATTAGAAACCAATTAGTTCCATGAAATGGTTTGAGAATATAGTATTTTAGAGAAATTGGGTTTGGAATAGGAACAATTATCATCCATGGCATTCTTTGAATTTCATGAAGGTTTTGAGATTTTACCATGAATATATCAAAATTCATGGTAAAGTCAATCATTGATTCAAATTTATGCAAATGATTTATGCAATGATTTCTCTGTTGCATTATTCATCTTTGGAAAGATCTGTCCCAAAGACACATTTATGTAATTAGCAAAGGCTTCTAAAATTCGAACATGGTATCCAAACGATTCTGTTGTCGAATACACTTGAGACCTAGGAAACTCACTTGTCATAAAGGAATTAATTTGCAAGCCGTCAGATATTTCAAAATACGGATTTTCAAAGACATTATATTTAAAATTGTACCTTTTCTTTTTTGGTACCATTTCTTCAAGTCCAGGACTACATAAATTACAACTTGGATCTTTGTTACAATATTTGTTTTCCTTTTTAGAGTAAATATAATATTCTGATGTAGTTTCAAATGAAGAAAAGTGCATTGCTAATACATTAACATGCTTTTTATGTAACATTTCTAATCGAAAAACCTCGTCTGTTTCTAAATTTATATTGCCATAAAAAATTACCAAAATAATTGAAATTGTTTGGTACAACAAAAGATTCCATGGAGTTTTGAATATATCTTCATGAGTTTTTGCCAAAATTATATGAAGTATTTTAGAAGTAAAATTAAATTTCAAAGTTGGATATGATGAATTTAAAGAAAAAAATAATTTGTTTAAAAATATTCCGTTAATTTTAGATTTTATGTCCAACATTTTCCAACTGATGAAAGGCAAAAATGATAAAAGTAATAAAAATTATTAAAATTTTAATGTCTGATATTTATCACAACCTTGGAAACAAATTGGAGCTTGTTATTTTTAAATACCTCATATAGCGCTCATTTTAGGGTACATTATAATTTGTTCAGCAAATCGATATTTGAATTTAGCTTTGTGAATTTAGATTGTGGATTAAATCTTACACATAGGTACAGCCCTAAACATTTAGGAGAATATATTTAGGGTTTTATAATGCATTTTTTCATAAAAATCGATTCCAGTTTGAGACCTCGGTTTTAAGTCCTACTTTAATGCAGACATTAAGAATAAAAAATATAGTGGGGAAAGATTGATCCGATAAATATTTTTCTAAAATAGCTGGAAGTTTCTTAAAGGATGTATCAAAAATATTTTTTTACTAGAAATCTTGGGGATTCGATCAGAACAGTTACCCATAACCTCAAATTTGTCGGATAAAAATTATTTTCTAAGTATTCTATCTGGTAAACTTTCAAATAAAAGCGTCATTTTTATTTAGAAACTGTCGGAAGAATATCCTGTAGGGACCGGATCGCTACGCCTACTTTCTAAGTTTCGCAATGAAATTGAATTATATTAAAAATGGACGTGGTTAGGGTTGAAATATATTGAAATTGGGTGTAGTTAGTGCAGGAGTCGACACGCCCATTTCCTATAATTTTATTCAAAAATTAATTATATTAAAAGTGGGCGTGGTTAGGTGCGGAGTCAACACGCCCACTTTCTATTTTTTGCCCCCCCCCCTCACTGCAAAATGTCAATATAGAAAAGATAAATCCTATCCCAAGTTCAATCAGAGCATACTCAAGGAATTGAATCTTTAAAGCTTGTACTTGTGGGATGTATTTAGAAGTTATTTTGTCTGTGAAGTTGAAACTTTTGAAAAAATTGTGGTTGGAGTATGCTCGACAAAATTTCACAGGTTCACGTCTTTTGTAGGTCAGAGCTTCCAAAAAAGCTCCCTTAGTCCAATGTTGATACAGCCCAACATCTCTAATAATATTAAGAAATTTATTGATTTCAGTTTTGTAGATGAGTTACCATTCATTTGAACTGTTATAGGAAAATAGTGCACAATTATGTTTGTTTTTCTGAAAAAGTTTCTATTCTCAACTACCATTCTAGGCTTATAATAGTACTCCCATCTATCCCCATATTCCAAGTACCCATAATTGGTATTAAAGGAGTTTCCATAGCCGCCCCCCCCCCACCACCAGATTTCTTGCTGCTGCAAAGCTTATTAAGCGCATACCGTTGCGGTTGGTTGTGGTATTCAACCAACGTTCGATATAGCTTATCTCTATTTGGAGTTTCACACGCCCGCCTGGGGTTTTATCAAGGATCTGTCTAAACGTAAAAGTTGGTCGGTGTTAGATTTTCCAGACATAAAACCGCCTCTCAGATATGATTGATGCAAGGATCTTATATACAATATTAATCATGCTTATTGCTCTGTAGTTTTTAAGCTCACTTCTATACTATTTTTTGAAAACTTGGCAGATTTTACTCAAGAAAAATTTAATTTTTCTTAGCATTTGGTGGAATATCCTATTAAAACTTGTTCAAGCTTTTTTTGGCAGTTTGGCAGGGATACCATCTGTACTTGCACTTTGGTTTTTTTCAGTCTTGATCGCTTCATCCTTCTCGGCTCTTGTTCATCTCTTCGTTGTTTTTGAACTCCTGGGACTGCTTTCTTTGAAGAAATCTTTCGTTGACGTTCAGAAGTTCTCTAAAGAAATCTGTGGCAAAACATTATTTTTCATAGGTCCGCTTTGCTTGATAGATTTGCTCCCTCGAAATGGCAAAAAAACAATTAGATACAGATTCTGCACTTTTGGTTAAGAACTCTGTAGCAAAACTTTTGGGTTTTAATAACTTTCATTGAGAAAAATCCTCCAAAAGTTTAAAAAAAATGTTGGAAGTTATGATTTTTTGTAAAAGTTGGAATTTTACGAATGTCAGAATGAATTTTGACACTTGTCTCTATTTATAATATTAAAATTTTGTTACAGAATGTAGAAAAATACTGGGTAAAGTATCATTGGACATCTCTCTCGATTACGTTGGATTCCCTATCATGATGGTAAACTAAACTTTTGTTTTGGTAATATACACTGGTGTGTTTGTATGTACCAAACGGTTGATGAAATGATAATAGAATGTTATATATTCTAAAAAAATAAATGAATCTAAGCCGATCAATGTAAGCCGATGTCACTGATTTCTTCCTAGAACTATTTCCCGAAACCTATATCTATATAAATATTCTTCATAGAAAATCAACTCCTTCCAAAGTGACTCACATCACACACATGTTCCAAAATAGCTATCTCCGTCTGGCGACATGCAAAGTAAAATAAAACATAATAATTTCCTTATATCAGCTACTTATTATACAAAAGACTATGAATCTAGATAGTAAAATTGGAAAAGATTTCTATTGAACCATTAAAATAAAAAATGTTATCTTTATCTTCTCCGTAAATATTGTAAAGAATAGCGAAAAAAAAATAAATAATTTTATTTTCCAATAAAAAACTATTCAATATCGAGGTAATATATGAAGAAAACTCATATCGTTTCGAAATTTCAAAAAGGATATGGATATGAATTTGTGGAAGTAAAGGGGAATACCATACTATCCTTACAAAGATAACTTTTATTATTTTTGTTTTTCATTTGATAGTATAAAAAAATGGAAATATATTATTTCCAGGGAATCAGTTCCACCCGCTCTCTATCTCTCAGAAAAAAACACAGAAAAAGAATAATAGCTGCGACTTTTTTATAACATTTTTTATGTCATCCAAAAATACACTTTTTATTATAGTCATTTCTATTATCTTTTTAATCCCCCCCCCCATCAGACATTTATAAATCCTTTCGTTTTGAAAAATATTTGTTTACTGACAATATATTTGACAAATCCAAAGGAGAATGAGAGAATTCTTTCCGGGTAGTTTGATTTTTTTCTAGTCTTTTGACACTTTTAGTAACTTTACTACTCCTTGTGGCACAACTATTCAAATATACTAACTATAATTTTTCTAAGAGCAGAGCCTATGCAATGAAAGTGTTTGCGACACACGAAATTGAAGAACATAATCTTAAGTGCGTTCTGTGAAGTCAGTCTGTCAGGTGTATTATACCACCTTGAAGGGAGAAAAGCGACCGGAAACTTGCTCCGTGAGCCAGAGTTCTGCAAAGAATATGTCTGTCGCCTTGAAGGGAGCGAAGCTACCTGAAATTTGAGCTGCGAAGCCAAAGTTAGGCAGAAAGAGTTTTCTACCACTGAGTTTTCTACTAATTAATTGTTTAGAACTTGTATCTAGGTGTTTCCTGCCACCTTGGATGGAGCGAAGTAACCTGAAATTTGCACCCCCGGTGCAAGATCCACCCACCCTTATGGATGAATTCCTTCAACTAGTATATTCTGTGATGGACTGGATTTCAATATTTAAGAATTGTAGAGGGCAACGATGTCCAATAAAATATAGATGAAATAAATAACATCTGGTTGGGGCTAAGGATTTGGATTGGAACTTGATGGAACTATCATTACTTCTATTTGAAAATGATATAATTGTATTTCTACAAATAGATATGTTGTAAATAATTCAACATATCCTCAAAATGATGATAGAAGTATATTACAAACATCCGTCATATGCAATAAATCTGAAAGTAATTTGCTAATGGCACACCACACCACAAACACTCAATTATTTCTAACGAAATGCGTGAAATAATGGAACCAAACAAACAATGAGGAACAAAGTTGCCAACCGTCGAAACCGAGCGAATGCCAGCATTGTAACAAAACACCTAAAACCACATTTCACAATGAGTCCACAAAACCGGATACACTTCAATTTACAAATAAATCAGTGTTTATTGGACATTACTGCATGTCCTTCCTGTATAATGTGTCCTTTCCACATCACACAAAATGTTTCCAAAATCTATATCTATCCATCCATCCACACATATTATCTGATTCTATTCTATATCCAATATCCATATTAGAACCATTTCGACCATGTCCATCAGCAACAGAATTCGAATTTGCTTTTAAGCTGATTGGATGTATAATTCTATTGATGGGAAAGAATAATAAAGCAATAGTATTTAGTAATTAAATTAGACATTATTATAATAAAATGCATGTCATAATTACCGAAACAAAGACTTGGACTCTCTAGCCATTTAAGTATCTTAGGGACTTACTAAAATTATATTTGAAATGCAGAACTGAAATATGCATTCAAATAGTTCATAAGTGGAGAGACACTTTGCTTTTCTTTAAC
Source organism: Megaselia scalaris (assembly GCA_000341915.2). NCBI lineage: Eukaryota > Metazoa > Arthropoda > Insecta > Diptera > Phoridae > Megaselia > Megaselia scalaris. Next base: position 11,634 of record HF734756.1, read on the forward strand.
TTGTGGGGGATAGGGTTGTGAAGACTTTTTTGATATAGTCTTGAAAATATACAAATTTTTATGATTCCAAATCCTTGAATAAGCATGAATACTCAAATTGTCAGTAATTCACATGTTAGTTACATATCAAGATTCGAAAATATTACTTCTGTATTAAAAAGCTCGATAATTCTAGAAGTTAAGGTATTATTTCATTCATGGCACTAGACCCTTGACTATTCCTCATCTCAAGGTTTCGCTCTCCGGGTCTGCTACTGACGTCGAATTAGCTTTAATAATAAAAGTATTTTAAATAGTTGAAGATTTCAAATTTGAAAATTTTTTAAAAAATTAAATTGAATAAACTTCTATTTTCAATACGACGACAATGGTGAAAAGTAAAAATGTTTTATATAATTTAATATATTGTCAAAAAATGAAAGTTGTGTGTCGAGTCTCCTCTAACCACGCCCATTTTAAATATAATTCAATTTCTTGATGAACATGAAAAAAGGCGTTTATAATTTAATATATTTGAATATATTTATGAAAATGAAAAAGTGGGCATATCGACTTCGCTTCTAACTCCGCCCACTTTCAATATATTTAAATTTCTTTATGGAAATGAATAAGTGGGCGTGTCGACTCCGCCCGTAGCCATGCCCACTTTCAACATATTTCAATTTCTTTATGAAAATGAAAAAAATGGGCGTGTCGACTCCACCCCTAACCACGCCTACTTCTAAAATAATTAATTTTTTTACCAACAAATAGGAAGTGGGCGTGTCGACTCCGCCCCTAACCACGCCCACTTCGGATATAATTTAATGTTTTAA
>HF734807.1:4560-22600 GCA_000341915.2 Megaselia scalaris
GGGGGGGGGGGGGGGGGGGGGGGGGGGGGGGATTTTCCAAATTTTAGTTCATTAAATAATTTGCATGTTTTTTACTATATTGTGGGTGTTTATTAAGAAGAATTTGCTAGAAAGAGAGCTTTTTGTAATTGAATTTTGTTTTAGATTCTGAGGTTTCAGCTAATTCTATATTAATAGGAAATTTTATTATTTTATAGAATAATTCAATTTATGAATATGCTGAAATTATGCAATAATGCTACATTCTGTCTTCAATACTGCATCACCAGGAAGGTTATATAATAAACAGATATGAAGTTCTCTAAACATTTTAGAAAAATAAATACACGGCTAATAACACACTATATTGGATGACCACAACTTCTTTATTCTGCTGGAATTTGCATAGATTTCCATGGAATTTGCACCTTAACATCCGCAAAGAAACATGGTTAACCAGATGGAATTATCAAAACAAAATTTACCATATTTTATGCGACAGAAGACACTGATCAATTGTCTTAAACATAAAATCACAGAGAAGCGCAGACATAGGCTAGCATTGAAATGACCACTATCTGCAAAACCATAGAAAAAGTTCAATATAGAGGCACTACATATAAGAGGCGCTAGACACTTTGAGATATGCATCAGTGAGAAACTAGAAACTATTCCCACAGATGCACGATGCACCCAGAGCAACTGGAAACTTTGTACAGATATCACCAATTCTGTGGCGACGGAATGCATCGGCCACAGTGAGAAGCTAGTAAAATTTGGATGGCGCTATGACGAGTATGATAGAGCGATCGCCGAAAAAGAAACAACCTATCAGATATGCATTCAGAGGAACATTCGTAGCAACTGTGAGGAAATCCAAAAGCTGGAAGTTTTTAGAGAGTCTAATCAAACTGGAAAGTTTTACCAGTTTTCGATAAAAACATTCTTCGTATAATCGTATGTCCTATTTGCGAAAACAGAGAGTGGAGAATAAGATGCAACCTAGACCTTCTCTAAAAGATCGAGCTAAACCTCTGAGATGGGCAGATCATTTGCTACGTCAGCCGCAAAAAATGTCTTCTCAAAAAGTATTGTCCACAAATCCAGTTAGGGAAACATGGTCGTTCGAAACAATGATGGCTTAAGATTGTGGAGGACGATGTAAAGTTGCCAAATGAAAAAAATGCCAAAACAGCTCAAAATCGAAGTACGTGGAGAAACTACTACAATATTATTGACATTTTTGAGTTTTGGAAAGTGTATAATATACGCTTTGGAGCCTAATTAAAATCCACTGCCTGTGCTAGAAGACATCATCACAAAGATTTCCAGCTGTAAAATGTTTAGTTAACTTGACCTGGCGGATGCCTACTTGAAGTTGAAGAAGAATCTAAGAAGCTATTGATTATCAATACGCACTTGGGTTTATTTATTTACAACCTTCTTATATTCGGAGTTAAAGTTGCACCAGGCGCTTTCCAGAAAAAAAATGCCATCTATGGTAAGCACCTTATCATTCACAGAAGCTTATCTAGACAATATCATAGTAGGTGGTCGAACCAGAGAAGAACAAAACCAAAATCTTCGGAAGGTTCTACAACGGATACAAGAAAAATTTGAAAAATGCATATTTTTCCAAAAAGGTATCAAGTACTTAGGAAACATTATCGATGAACATGGATCCTGATCCATCAAAATATTCAGAAATTCTCGACATGCCTGCTCCTCATAATGTAAGTACTCTTCAATCATTTCTGTGTGCTATAAATTATTATGGAAAGTTCGTCAAAGAGATGTGAAAATTGAGAAAACCATTGGATACCCTACTTGAAAATGAAGACAATGTCTGTACAAAAGAAAATCATCTTTATCAATTGTTCAAAATTGTATCATGTTTGGAGATAGAATTTCAATTCCAAAAATTTGCAGATAAAGAATACTCAAAGTACTTCATAAAGGGAATCATGGTTTGGAAAAAAAATTGGCCTTACATAGACAACGACATTGAAGGTCTAGTCAAACAATGCAGTCCATGTACTTTAACTAAAAAATCTCCAACAAAACACAATTTTGAGTCTTGGCTGTTCCAGAAAAAATAGGAACGACTTCACATCGATTTTTCTGGTCCATTCAAGGATACATATTTCTTGGTGCTAGTTGATGCGCTGTCAAAGTGGCCAGAAATCTATGAAACTAAGACAATATCATCAGAAAATAACATAAAATTTATGAATTAATGCTTTTCCAGATTTGGTCTACCAACTAACATCGTGTCAGATAATGGAATATTGCTTCAGCATCACCTGATATGACCTTTGTTGTTCTTCAGTCTTTGGATGGCAGTATCCACCTCTGATATTGTGGGTGGGGGGACGTCTTCGGTATTGTGGAAATGAAAAGATCCTTCGCTTTGAGGGGTGATTCTGCTATCGCTACCATTTAGCAGATCGCTGAAAAATTCTTCCCATCGACCAGGGATTTCCTGTTTGTTGGTGATGAGGATGTTTCATTACAGGGGGGGGGGGGGGAAACTTTGTCAACCTAGCGGAATCTGCCTGAAGTTTCGTCGCTACAAAAGTAAAGTAAAGTAAGAAATAGTGTGTAACTGGCGACATGTGCATATTGGTCAGGCCAAACCTCAATAGAAATAAAATATCATTAAATATCACTTTCTATGACTCCAATTACATAATATAAACCACTTAACCCAAAAATTTATAAAAACTTTCACATTTCCACCCTCTAAAACCCTTAATCAATCAAAATGAAACCAAATTACAGCATCCCAAAAGCGTAATCGTGCAATAAAATCAGTACGATTCCGAGCTCTGGAACACATCCAATCTCTTTGTGCGACATCCAAGAAGATTCAAGAAGAAAAAAAAAGATAAGCAATTCGACTAATATAAAAAAGGCAATTATTTAAATGAAAATAGCAGTAACAAGTAACAGGGAAAAGAGAGTAGATTTAGATTGAAGTGAAGTAAGGCAAAGTGAAGTAAGTAAGCTGAAAAATATAAAAGAAAGACACGACATGTTCAGCAAAAAACAAAAAAAAAGTATGAAAGAAAGTAACTCCATACTATATCTATAATAAATACATACTTTTCCAAGCCAGCAAAGCCATGATTCCCATTGACATTAGCTGAATATATAATTTGCTATATTTTATAGTCCATTAACAGAATTAGGAATGTCAATCATCATGAGTAGAGAAAAGTTGAGTTTGTTGAATCTCCTGATCCCACGGGATGCTAATGGATGTTAGAATGTTGTATCTCATATACAGTTACTAGTGGGGTGTATTTTTTGGAAGGTTCGTTAGAGAAGTGATATTATATGTTATTTTTGCTACTTGACTGCTAAGCGTAAGGGGCTGCGAAGTTAGCTCATAAACATAAAGTTTTGCGAAAGCCCATGACCTAGTATGTGAAGTATCCGCTTTATTTTTGTATATCAAATGCATAAATATGTATGAAGTTAAATTACAGATTTCAAATGGATATTTATCAATGCTGAAGGTCATAGAAGCAAGCTATCGTCCACCAGTCTTTAAATGTCATCCTTGCGTCAAAGAAACCTCTGGTCGCAGGAGCAAGAAATCTATGACCAATGCAGAATTTTGTTCCTGACCAGATTACCACCTTTCCAAAAATGGACATATTGCCTTAGTCACAATCATGGCTGTACAAAGGGAAGAAATTTATATGCATAAGAAACCAACATTGTACATACAAGGGATGAGCACTGTGTATATTATATGTAATTTACATATGTAATTTGTATGCAGATTCTACCTTGTTGCAGATTCCAGGTAACAATACTTTGTCCATAGCAGAAGGAAATTTCTTCCATACTCTCCATATGACCCGCTAATCTCAGGTGAATGCATGTAGATTGGTGTCATTCAACTTATTACATTCGTCCTTTATCTTCTCTTCTTTCTACACTCAGAACCACTCTCTTCCTTATGTGTATCAAATGACGGGAAGTTCGATTTGAATTTTAAGGATATATAACCAGAAAGAACATCAGCGTCCTAGAGTGTTTCTATATAGGCACCTGAGGAAGGAAATTCGCACCGGTGCTATTTTCTCTATACCGATCAGAAAGCAGATTAATTTTCCGATAGTTCTTGCCATCGCATCTAACACCTTCCTTGTGGACCGGTCATATGATGATGACGTTCCATTACTCTCTTGAGAAATCGTTACCAGTAAAATTTCTGAGGGGGTGTTATCGCTTTAATTTTTCTTGAGTCCCTGAGTAGCTATATCCACCTCCGATCTTGATGATTATTGTTTTGGAAAACAAACAGATTATGTTCTTCGATTAAGCAATTCGTTGAAAAACTCCTCATGAGAACTTTCTTTCTGTTGGTTATCATTTCTATCTTAACAAGCAGAGCCTACTTGGGAAATTTCCTCCTGATTTCTGTTCCTCATGAATTCAAATTCATGAAACTGTTGTTTTTCTCTTTTTCAATTTTGCAAGTTTTACAACCTTCCTCCTCCTATATTCTATCAATATTAAGATTCATAGGAAGGATGGATATGTGCTCTTTGACCTTTTCCTCACAAAAATATTACGCCAGGGATGGACAAATCTATGCATTTAGTTAATTATTTACATAATTTACGTGTAAATTAATCTTGTAAGTTACGTAAATTACAGACAGTGCTCGTCTTTGTCTTACGCCTAGGATGTGTGTCGTAGATAACATGATCTGTCTTGCAAGGAAATCACCCATAAACCATTGTCATTGGTCATATGGGCAAAGCTTTCCAAAGGTCCCAAGTAGAAGTTTTCTTTACCCACTTGAGCGTTGAAGTTACCAAGTACTAGTTTCATGTCACCTTTTTTGGTATCGGAGACATCGTGTCGTTTTCCACAGTCAGTTGTATTGGACTGGTAAGCAGATGTCAGTGGCATATTTGGCCACGCTCCAGAGATGACAACATAAAGCGCTATATCATTAATTAGCTGAAGAAATACAGGATTCGAATTGTATACACAAAAACTACACAAGTAATTAATGAAAAATATACACCATGTATGTCATAATGACGTAAGCAAAAATGAAAGTCAATCAAACTGACAAACAATCATCCCCGTATATAATCAAAATACATGTAAAAGAATAATAAAACTAAGTGTTTTCTGGCTGATGAAGATGATTCAGGCAATTCAGATGATTCTGCGATGCTGATGCCAATGCCAATGCGTGTTTCACGATCCCAGAATCCATTTGATTCACTTTCAATTGTTAGATGATTGTAATTGCAGCTAAAAGGAAGAATTTATGATGGATATAAGAGTTCAGGACAGAATTAACTGCTTTCTAAGGGATGACAATGTTATGTTTTTTTGTCTTCTTCTTGATTTTTCCCACCGAATGCCGACGACGAGCTAACTCTACAAATATACATTTGTATAATGTGATGGATTTCAATTAGAAAATTAACTTTTTTTTTGTTTCTTGGGTATAAAAGCGAAGCACTTTCATTCACATTCATTCCATCTCATAAATAATTTAAGGTGAATTTCAGGATTTTCACTACTAGCTTATTCACTTTACCACATCCATTCAATCTTCTCGAGCAAAGTGGTTTATCTTTTTGGAGATTATTCTAGAATATATTTTATATATACAATTAGATAATTTGCTTTTTGGAAAATGTTTGAACTTTAATTAGATATTATTTGCTGGATATTAAGATATGAGAAAGCAAGTCGGGAGTTCAAATAAATCTGCCTTTTCAATAAATGTTGGGGGGGGGGTCCAACTTTAACAACGAGTCTGCCTGTCGGAGGAGAAAGTTGGGCGACCACGGAAAAGACCAATGTCTTATTTTCGTCGAAGTAATCGGTTGAAAGCCTCAACCAAACCCTTAGGCAATTGAACTATCGAAGAGCTCAACTGCCCTATGGATGTTACCGCCCAGTCTCTATACGCTATTTTCTCTAACCCCCACCCGTAAGTCCAATGCCTGGACACTTCCAACCGGATAAACGAAACTACTAAAGAGCCTGTTTATCCCGTAGTAGAACCTACTACAAAAGGGAGAACGTTGGATGCAACAGATATGGAACGAAACTAATCCTTCAGTTATCATTCAGTTATTTATAAAGAAACTACCAAAGCAATAGACAACTTAGACTAGCCTAACTATTGTTCCTATCTTCTCTCAACCGTAGTGTATCGCCCGCAGCCTGGACGCTCACAGTCGCATAAACTAGACTACCAAAGAGCCTATTTATCCTGTAGTTTCGCCAAGTACTGAAAGGGTGCACTGAGACAAGGAACCACTCAGCACAAGCTGTCCAATTCAGATGTCATGTGGAGTACATAGCCTAGACAAAGTCCTAACTGAATAAACAGACTACTAAAGAGCCTGTTTATTCTGTAGTACAGCCGATTACAAAAAGAGAGAGAGATAGAGAGAGAGATCACACCTAAACGAAAAGCATGTGAAGGGTTTCAACGAATAACAATAGATAAGGGAAAAAGCCAACTAATCCACAATCGATCAAAGATCTGCAGCCTAGACCAAGTCCCCACTGGATAAACAAGACCGCCAAAGAGCCTGTTTTTTGTAGGTTTTCCAAATTCTTCTCTCTCAGAATCATAAGCTGGAGTGTAATGTCCGTAGCCTGGACGCTCCCAGCGGGATAAGCCAGACTACCAAAGAGCATTTATTTATTTTCACCTTTTTTTTACACACAATATTTGTTTTTTAAATTAAAATTATTTGCTCCGCACACACAACCTTGATGATCAAATTCCACAACGCAAGAGAACGATCCACTTAAAAACGACAGAGACATCACTTTCATCATCCCTCTATCTCTATTTGTTAGTGGCTTAGACGCGCACTAGGTGAAATCCAAGACACCAACCAATCCCAAGTTGACAGCTAAAATCCCAAGGTGACCATTTACCTGATAACTCAAGATAATAGCCGAGCCGAAGATCAAAATATTTGTTGACTCTTCTTATGATTATAAAACCTTTAAAAATTTTGAGTAGTGCGAACATCTTCCACATTGGACTGGAGAAACCGCAAAACGCATCTGGATGGAGAGACTAAGAAAACAACGAGGCCGTTTATGTGAAGGATAAACCCTAGCATCGAAGCATCCAGATAAAAACCCAGCTTCAAAGCGAACTTCAAAAGATGGGAGTTTAAATTCATAAGGGACAGAATTCGGGCGAAAAAATTCTATCAAAACGTCAACAAACATCTAGAAATGCAGCGGAGGATAGAGCTATCCAAAGACTCAAGAAGAGCGCAGGTAGTGATAGCATTCCCGCAGAACTTTCAATGGCTGCAGAATAAAACTTTGACGATGACTTCCATCGCTTATTGCCAAACATCTGGATTAGCGATTAAGTTGTTGATAGAGGAAGAATCTACAAGAAAGGTGGTAAAGGCGATGGCAAGAACTATCGAGGCATTTGCCTGCTTTTCATCGCCTACAAGATCCTTACTTCCATCATGTCTGAACTCCTAAAACCACGCGTCATTCGCATTATCGGCCTTTATCAATGCGATTTTATGCCTAGAAAGTCTACGATCGAAATACTTTTCCCTCAGGCAGATCTTTGAAAAGACCTATGAGTACAAAAGCGACCCTCACCACATATTCAACTAGAGATGAGCTTTTCGGAGCATATATTAGTTACATGTAAGTTACTAGTAACTTACGGTAACTAATGATTATTTACGTTACTTATTGTAACTGATTATTTTTACTGTGCGAAGTTAGTCATTTCTAATTTTTATTTTATTTATTTATTACATTTTTACTGTGCGAAGTTAGTCATTTCTAATTTTTATTTTTTTATAATATAATAAAAAGCGTTTCTAAAAGTTACTAAATAAATAAAGTTAACTTTATGCAGAAAACTTTACCAGAATCGTTCTTAACTTTAGTTAGATTTAGTTACATTAGTTACATGTAAGTTACGTAACTTACAGTAGGTAACTAATGCAAATATACATATGGGAACGAAAAGCTCATCTCGGGGGGGGGGTTACTCGATTACATGACAGTATGTCCATATTCCTTGATCAAAATTACACCCTCTTTATCAAATCACTAATGTCGCTTTCCCAAGTGGGATATAACATACAAAACTATAGGATTTCATATAGAAAAGCATTTCAAACCGTACGGAAACCTTAAGATATACTAAAAAAATGTACTATAAACCCATTGGCTGTCATCTTGGGTTGTCGGTTCAGCCATCATTTTTTGTTGCCGACACCGCTGTCATCTTATGTTTCCGACACAGCTATTATTTTGGGTTACAAGGCGACGGTCGACTAAAAACGTCGCGTTCAGCGACAGTTGACGCAAATATTTTTTGGCGACGACGGCTTATTTTGCGCGTCGACTGAGGTGACTGTCATTTAGTGTTCCCGACACGGCTATCTTCTTGTGTTGCTGGCATGACTGTCATTTGGTGTTTCCGGAACGACTTGCAGCTGGTGTTGCAGAACTCTTGTGTTTCCGTAACGGTTATCATCTAGTGTTTTCATCGAATGTAGGCTAATTAGCAAGCTGTCATATTGGGATTACAACTTTCATTCTGGGACTGGTTGTAGTCTTCGGTGTCCATCTAGGAAGCGTAGGGACTAAAAAAAAGGAAAAGGAAGGAGCAAAGAGGAGAGATTCGGGAAAAAATGAAACCAATGAAGATTCCTCAAGGAATCTTGGGAATAAACCACCGAGCTTCTCCATATCAGGGGTGGTCTCTCCCTTTCTATAGTCGGTTGTACTGCGGGATAGACAGGCTTTGTGGTAGTCTGTTTAGCTAGCTGGGAGCGTCCAGGCTACGGACAATACACTGTAGCTAAAGATTCTCAGAGAGAGGATTTGGGATCTCGCAAGAGGCTTCAAAAAAAGGTATTTCTGCATTGACGGTGGAGATCCATTTTATACTTTTATATTTAGTATTATAACTCTCTTCCCTGTGCGCTACAGGATCATAAAGTAGGTGCTATAATATAGAAAAGCATTTTCTCTTTGACAGAATTGAAAGTTAGTTCCTATTTTATATACTTTCAAGAAGTCGTCAATATAGATTGACATTTGGGCCAAATTATATGCTGCTGATACAATCCTCTGATTTGGATTCATTCTCAAGACCCTCGAAGGCAGTTCGAATGTCTGTATGTCAATATCGTCGGCAATCCAAGTAATTAGCTAGATTTATTGAAGATTATTTATATTCGTGGTGTTTGAATTTGGCCGCTCTAATAATCATCTCCATTATTCAAATAAAAGTTCTTATTTGAAATGGATTAAAATAATATTTAATTTTTATATCATCAATTTCTCCAACAAAATTCCATATTGAATCCTACCAGGACTCTTCTCCATCATGTCAGCATCTTGTTGCTTCGTATCAATATATATTTCAAATCGATGATTTGATTGTCAATATCTTCCCTTATGGAATGGAACTTAACATTATTCAGCCTCTTGTTCTCCATGCTGTTTGCTATTTTGATAGCACTTTGGTTGTTTTTGTACATAGTAAAAGTAATCGCATAAATTTTTAAATCCTCTGAGTAGTCCTTTGATTCACATACTTTCTTGAATTCCATGATACAGCTTCAGCTGTGGAACCCGAAATAATACCTTGCTTCTTGGAACTCCATTCAACAGTGTTCTCACAAACTTTGAATACGAATCCACTGGCATATTTGCGATCGTTGACATGTGAAGTGTCGTCTGAATCTGCATATCATATATATGGTAACAAAGGGTCTATAGTCCTTGGCCTTGACATGATTGGCTTTTCACAAGTATCATAGCCATTATTTGAAGATATCCTGCTCATTTCGAAGCGTATTAAGCATGGATGGAAAAAACAATGTATTTAGTTAATTATAATGAACTCATAGAAATTCATGTGAAGTCGATAAAAGTAACATTAATCTTACTAGAAATAATAGTTATTTACGTTAGTTACTGTAACTAACTATATTTATTTAACTAATCCAAATATTATTTTTGATAAAATGATTTGTACTATTCAATCATCTTCTCACCTGCAAACATAGGGTGGCAGAAAACATTGTTTATGATCATCCCAATAAGAAACTGCTCTGAAATACTGAATCTACAATTAGATGGAATTTCAAAGGAATTGATAGAAATAGTTGCACATGAATATGTTCAAATGTCTTTCGAAAGATACGCTTTCCCCTCAATGACACTCTCCTCCCAAAATACTTTTTATATACAAAGTTTATATGAAAATCCTATGGAGTAAATTATATGCAAACTAGTTCGTTCTACGATTTTACTTTTTCGTGATAAATGGCTTTAGATAAGAACTTGGACATACAAGAAATCCAAGAGAAATTCAAATCTCTTGGATCTTAATGAACTCTCTTATTGATGTACTACTTCTTTTAATTACCACTCTTGGAGGAAATGTATACATACAATATTGGTTTGGGAAGACTAATGGAACAGGCTTTTTCTGATTCTATGGTAGATAACAATGTTTATTTGGCTTAATGGCGACGTCTTTGGTTTTCGTGATTTATCCTTAGCATTTGCTACAATTTTCTTGTTTTCATTTTCTTTGCTAGGAAATTGTTTCAGGTTGAAAGTTTTTCTAATTTAATGACTCCCGCTAATTAATTTCCTTATTGCAATCTTAAAATCTGTATTATATAAAATATTAATTAAATGTATGAAAAAGAAATCCACCTAAGCAACAAGTTTTCCACTTAAATCCCTTAACAAACCCTAAAAGGACCTCCATTAAAAGGAACTCTTTAGACGAATCCAGGGCAAACGAGTCAGCAAAGTACAGGAAAAAGAAAGAGAAAGGACGAACGATGTTGTTGAGAAAATACGATTAATTAGTTGGGAAAGTTTTAATTAATTTCGCCCATTAGTCTTGAAGATGAAAATAAATGAATGGAAAGTAAAAACTCCTTTGGAAAATGTTATAGTTGACGTTTTACTTTAACTAGGAAGAAAAAAAATACTATAAAAATATTGAAAATGAAATTGAATTTGAAAAATATTTATATTTTTTAGTAATTTAATTGTATTTACTTACTTTTTACTTGTATGCTGACGTTCCTTCAGCAGATTCCAACTAACAACAATACTGTTTCCAGGTGTTACGGTTCCTTGCTGTTAGGGGGGGGGGATTTCGCTAGCGCGAGCTTCACATTTTTTTTCGTTGCCCCCCTCTGGAATTTTTCCTAATCCGCTCCTGTTTATCGATCTAGGACTATGCAAGAGCAGGACTTCGTAGAACTAGGAATACTTCTGTAATGCGGTAAATCATAGTAAAATATGGTATTGAACGATAAGACTAAACTCATTCGTGATTCCTTAAAATTGTGATGACGACAATAAAAGATACCGCTTAGCTCTAGATCATTCAGTACTTGGAGGTTCTCTAGTTCATCAGTATGTATCATCAACATGAATATAACTTTCAAGCTAACTTCTGCAATAGTCGAGATTTCAATAAAGATTTTCAAATGAATGATTCTAATAAATAACACACTTCATATCTTAATAAACAAGAATCTCAATTTCAAAACTACAAAAATATAGGTCGCCGGAAAGCCCAAAGTAAAAATATAATAAACGAAGTAATAAAAAGACCTCTTTTAATTTGAATTTGCACCTTTTTAACAAAATTACATTTTTTCCGCCGCCGCACAAACGCAAGCTGTCTTATACAAAGCTAGGTTCCTCGGGTTATACAGGTGACTTGTTTCCTGGAATGACCATCTTTTCAACTGCAACTCCAAAAGATTCAACAACATAAGACAACAACATGAAATTGATTCTCACTGACCCCATAATTATCGCGGTCAAAATGATACATTTCCATGTGGATTGTTGCAAGTTGCAAGAAGTAGAGGAATGAACAGAAAAGGAAAGAGGAGGTTCGTAGACCTATAATTTGATATTGAAAGAAGAATGTGATGGAATTCATACCTCCGGCATAATAAAATATATATTCTATATCGTAAATTATAGGGTCCAAACAATTCGTGGATGGACTTGGTGTGGTACGTTGAATTACAAAGCATTCCTAGCTCAGCTGACTTTGAATGCAATTTGCTTGCAATTATTTACATGTAAATGATTTGGTATATATTTTCCATAAATATACAATTATGGAATATTTAGAAGTATTTTTGAGATGTTTTCAGAAATATTTGGAATGATATTTCAATTACCAACATTGACTCCTGTCACAATCTTGTACAGAACATATTAATTCTCTAATGCATGTAAGTAATTGAGCAATTTCTAATTAATTATAATAACATTTCTAAATATTGAAATCAAATAATTTAATTAGTTGCTAGAAAAGTATGTAAAACTTTGAAAAATTCCAATGAACCTTGTAATTATTATAGATCCGAAACAAAACTATGTTGTTGAGTAAAATATAATAATATCTATGAAACAATAAAATCCAATTTATATAGTTATGGGTTTCAATTGCCAACTAAATTTAATGACCATATCATTGCATTTCATCTACACAAAGTTTCCTGCAACAACAACAAATACTACAACAGCAGCAGCAAGTTTGTTGTAATACACTAACAGCAACAAAAACTACAGGATCTGATCAGGAAATCTATACTCCGAACTCAGCTACAGCTACAGACTATACTTTTCCTATCTCTAAAACGAATATTACATATATTGTTAGAGCGTATCATATTTTTTGGCAATCTTGGGAATCTCAAATAATTTCACATTTAGTTATAAATAATAGCGTATCTTAGAGATACAAACGAAGTTTTTAAATCATAACTTCTTTTAGATATCAAGGCTGAAGCGTGTGCTTCAACCCACTTCTGAGGCAAGAAATCTGGAGGACATACATCAAGGAAGCAAGGATAATCGACGACTCTTTGTCCGAGTGCTCATTAGTTAATGTCACCGCAATTAGCAATACCTTAGGGAAACATCAATTACATGGGGCTGCTATGGAGATTGACAATAAGGAAAAAGACACTGAATCAGATGCTAATGCTAGAGATGATGAAGTAATGAACTTTACATAATATACTATGTGCGAAAAAAATGATAGGCAATCATTGTCTGTACATAAACTGAAATTGTCTAGTAAATCACTGGAAAAGTTGAGATCAGGCTGACACATGCAGCAAGATGGAGTATCAAATACTAACACTCTCAATAAGAGTAGAGTGGTGGGTAAAGTTATCAGTAGGTCTTTTTGGGAAGACATTAATGAACTTAGTTGAGGATCAAATTAAGAAATTTCTTAGTGAAAACAGTAAGACAGCTATCTACATCCCAAAGGCTGGCGAAAGTTGGGTAGAAAGTAGCGATGAGGAGGGAAGCATCTCAATGGGCATACATTTTTCAAATTCTTTAGAGTCCATAGGCTATTCTGAATGGTGAATCTATAAGAATTTGGAATATGAAAATGATGTGGGAAAACAAATTATACAATTTCTAGCTTTGCACCATATAAGGCAGCGAGAATAAATTTTTCCAGTTTTACTACAAAATTAGTTTGGAATTATTAAGGACAGGCTAATTAAAATATTCATCAGCTCATTTAAATTTGAGAATCATCTGTGCTATGTTTTTCCCAAAACCAGGTAGATGTGCATTTTGGTTAGGTTAGATTAGTGATATACATAAGTATATCGCATTTTCTACTGTAAATCTCCCTAAACCTACAGGCTCTGGAAAATGTCGATTCCATCCTAGAAGTTCGTCCACCAGCGACGTTGTGACAACCATTTGGTGTAGTGGAAAATATCCCGAACCCACCTTGATGTTGTCGCCTCTTTTCATCGCAGTAACTACTATGTCTTCATCACTTTTACTGTCTAGAAAGAAGCCCATTAAAATTATAGTTAAAAAGCCTTAAAAATTGTAAGTCCGTACTCCCTCTTAATGAGCGACTTGACGAAACCAACCAGAATTTGGTTGTGCTTTTCCTCAATCTTCTGTCGATCTTCCTGTGAAAGGTGTTTACCAAACTAGTTTTAATGACCAACCCTAACTTGGCAGGTCGATACATCGATGTCACTATTCTGATTACGAAGTACAACAAGGTTTTGAATCCATATCCAATCTGTTTAGTGTCCTATCCATGTTTTGGGTATTTCACAATTTCTATAAGCTCCGTCATATTTGTTTAGCTTAGCTACCTACATTCGTAGATTCAAATACGCCTACTCCAACCAGTCTCAAAGAAAACCACTTGCTCTTCCTGTGATCTTTTCGAGATACTAAGGAAGACTCATGCATTCAATGCCTCAACACAGCCCGTAGCTGTTCAGTTATCAACCAATGTGAGGCGGATACTTGAAGTTTATCGTGCGAAACAACATCCTGAAGGCTCAGCATGGTCCGTTGATTTGAGTTATCAACCAACGCGAGGCGGAGAATCTACTTCAAATGACACTGAAGAATGAAGTATTTTACAGTGAAGCGATGCCGGGAGCGAATTTCTACTCATTTACTGAAATTCTACCCTGTAAGTAATAAATATAGACCAAGCGCTTTTCATAATCATATATAACAAAATGTTGAAGCTACACTGTAGTACATCGCCTTGTCGGAAGCTTCTACAGTTTTGTAGGTGTTGGTAGTTGTTCTAGCGCCTGATGATGGAAGCAAAGATTTTTTAGGCGATATTGAGCAGGCTTATGCCTCTGTTGAACGAGGGAAAATTTTATTAAGCAAAAGATGGAATGCTCTTGGCCGGCTGTTTTTAAAAGCTCTACGAGAATACCATCCGTGCTTTTGTTGTTCTTCAGTCTTTCCATGGCAGTATCCTCCTCTGATATTATGGGTGGGGGGACGTCTTCTGTGTTGTGGAAATGAAAAGAGTTTTCGTTTTGAGGAGTGATTCTGATATTGCTACCATTTAGCACCTCCGAGAAAATCTTCTCATCTAATTTTTGTCCCTCCAAACCTCCAAGCTTTTTATGTTATTCCCGTCAAATAAACGTTTTTTTTTTTGTATACATAATTTTGAAGCCTCCCTTCTTTGAATTCTTTCTCCAGACTTGCACGTGTTTTTCTGTGCAGCTATTGGCGATAGGCTTCGTCCTTATTATCTACAGCCATATCGTATTCTGCATCTCGCCACCCCTTGTTGACAACCAGATTTCTTCCTGCTTCAAAGCATATGTCTGCCTATTTTCTCCAGATAGATGTTTCCATTCCCTACTTGGCTGTAACAGTCAGTTTCTTGCAAACCTTTCTCACATGTCTCTATCGCCTCCATGTTAGATCCTGAGGGACTTTCATCCAACAGAGCTCTTTCCAAGGATTATTGACAATAGTGGCATTTGGAAAAATGGAACCTCTGAAAGCGAGTCATCTAACAGTTCATCCTTATTAATAATGGACATTGAATCTCCAGAATACATGAAAAGGTTAGGATGAGTTCAAAGATCTGATACATTTGTAATTCGGGAAAACGTGAGGTCTCTCTCCACTGCAAAATGTTCTCACCTCATTTCTGTCCCTCAAGATCTCCAAGCCTTCTATGCTATTCCCGTCAAATCTACGTTTCTTTTGTCTACATAATTTTGAAGCCTTGTACGTGTTTTTCTCTGCAGCCTTTTGCGATAGACAAATTAGCTCCTTAGTAGCTGTAGCCACATCGTATTCTGCATGTCGTCATCCCTTAGGTATCGTGCGTTCTTGTTGGCAATCAGATTTCTTGCTGCTTCAAAGCTTATCATACCGCATACCGTTGCGGTTGGTTGTGATATGCAAGTTATGTCTGAATGTAACAGTCAGTTTCTTGCTAACCTTGGCTTCTCCTGATCAAAATTTTTTATAAGCTGTTAATCGTCCTGGTAGCCTGACTATACGTGATTGTATATTGTCCCTCTTGTTCTAACCGATCAATAGGTATCTTGCTTTTCTTAGCTAGGCTTTTAGACTCATCAGGAGATCTAACTTTTGAAGGGTTTCTCCTTATAGTCCTTCTAGAGGTACTAAACTTGTTCAACTCTACTGCTAGTCTGTTTGACATTCCTCCCATGTCTCTATAGCCCTTATGTTAGATCCTGATGGACTTTAATCCTCGGAAATGGGTACCTTGATGTAAAATTTCTTGCTTTAATAATTGATACGGAAATTGGCACCCATACAATAAATGCTATAGAAATGCTTTCTTCCACTTAGGTGGTCGAGAAGCTAATGGAAACATGGCCTGCTCCTGAGGGAGTTGTATTTTCAAGTGCGTAGCAAAGACTATGAAGAATTATATCTTATGAAAGAAGTGTGATCGAGCCCTCTTTGTGCCATGACTTTCAGAAATTTTTATTTCACAATTAATTTTTAAAAACCTAAAATTTTTGAAAGTTTTTGAAAAAAAATGAATCCCACTATTAAAAGACTAAAGTCAAACTAGCATATATTGTAATAAATATAGTAAAGATGGAAATAATAAAACTAACTAAACTAAAATCTATATAGATAGTTAGTATAACAGTAGTGAAATAGTATGGAATGGCAGTAGCAGATAGTATCTGTAGCTGTTAAATATATAAAAGCCATTTAATTAAGTCAAAATCATGCTGAATAGGAGAACAACATGATAATCATGGAAATGGAAGTATTTAATTAAAAATATTGTATTGCATTTATACTAACTTTTACGTTCAATATATAGTATATGTACTATGTTTGGTAAGTATGACTATCTATTTAGTTATATTATATCCTTTTCAGTATATTTAGTTAGTATAGATAACGATATATTTCGACGTTAAACAACACAATATCAAGCTATCTAGAAGGTACACTCTGGATTTTTTTGGGCTTTCTTGAATTAGGTCTTACAAGAGATTTATTTCAGGACATCTGGAAGACGAAATCTTCAAAAAACTGATGTTCAATAAGTGTTGATTGATAAAAATAAGCCCACAAATTCTTCCCAGTGCTGGAGTGTATATTTATTTAGATGAAGAGCTATGCACCGTTCTCTGGTCTCAGAGTTGGATGAGTTATAGATGATAATTGGTGGAGATGAGTACTCAAGGGATGTTAAGTTCAATTCCAATAGTACATACATATAGTACAACCCAACATTCATATTAAATATTTATATAGATGGAGTCATAGTCGTTGTCGGATGGCAAATAATGTAAATTAAAAAACATTATCATTTTATTAATTGCTTTATTTCATTTTCCAAATGAATATTTCACGAGAGATGGAGCAGACTCAGCGAAATTGTCTTTTGTTGCAGAAACTAGTTTGTTTATTTCATTATTTATTATTTATAAATATTTATACAAATTAACTAAGGGATTTTTTTATGGGCAATCAATTACATTTATCTAAAAGTTATACACTAAAAATTCTTTGTTGGAGTTATATTTTAACGAAATGGAAATAATTTGATGTTTATTCTCAATTTCTGAAAACAGTTTCACAATATTCTTCAAGAATGTTAAAAGGTAGTAGTTGATATGTTGGTGCTATATGGTCTGGTCTATATTTTAGAAGACTTAAGGACGGATGGTAGTGTAAAGTTTTCAGCTTCATTTCTTTTTCATAGATGACAGTTCATCTTGGACCGCTTCCATTCATTTACTAGCATATTTTCTTCCTTCAATGTCTGCAAAAGTTTCTGGAACTTCATTCAACGACACTATATTAGCTCTTGATCCAGTAAATAGCTCAAAGAATTTCTTAGTGTATAGGGGGGGGGGAAGAAAAAGTCAATATGCTCGCGCTAGCCCCCCCCTAAATCCGCACCTGGATAAAGACCAATCGTCTCTTATTCAGAGATCTCTTCGCCCTATATAATAACTTGCCATTAGAAGTAATTATATGTCAAATATCTTCCTATGTTTAGTAATGAAGACAAGCATGCTATACAATCCTTTACGATGCTATATGTTACAATACAAACTTTTATGCTGACTATCCTTCGGCAGAATTAGACCTAGTTCTTTGGTTGCTTAGATCGTAGAAATCTATTGAGACTCTATAGACATCTATTAGCTAAGACAATCCTTCGTTTTCTTCGGGGGGGGGG
>HF734849.1:2291-15970 GCA_000341915.2 Megaselia scalaris
TACACAAATTGCCATTTCTCCACCGCTCCCTATAACTTCCATTTCGTGCAGTGAAACTAGATGTTCACAAGCCATTTTTATGGCAAATGTTCGCTTTGTAAGACTGTGCCGGAATTAAGAAGTCTGTAGTGTCTGCTACATCTAATTTCCGCTATTAATATTCCCGCACTACAGCCGTTGTTAGTTTTGAACCGTCAGTAAATACTTTCTATTTGTATGCAACAAGAGAAGACGAGTTTTTCCAATATGTTCTCTTTGGAATAATTACTTTAAATTTCTTATCGAAATTTGATACTGACATGCATCTATCAATGTTGCTAGTATCAAATTTGAGCTTGGCAAGTATAGTGGAATGACCATATGATTTACTTCTCCAGAGTCCAATTGACGGTAGACTGGTGGCAGATCTGCTAGCCATGTATTCAGCGTAAAATCTCGATTTTGGTATAGCTAGAATAGCCAGAATGGAATCCAGAGAAATGGGGGATAAGCCCAATGTCTTGCATATAGCTAGTCTGCACATGTAGTAAGCTGCCTGACCCTTCCTGGCTCTTTAATGTTAATTTTCCACGAAAGCTTCGAGTCCAGGATAACCCCTAGATATTTCGCTTTTTTTAGTACTAGGTGAGATACACCAAGTTGAGGAGTAGTAAATTTTGCCGGCATTCTGGTGAATAAAACCAGTTCAGTTTTGTCTGGGTTGATATTCAGACCACAACTGTTTGTCAAACCAGACAAGATCCTTTAGGCCTTTTGAATTATTTCGCTTAGAGTGGTAGGGGAAAAACCAGATGCTAATTTATGTAGCACACCATTGACTACTAAGAGCCAAAAGAGGGGTGTGATTATGGTGTCTACTTTGGGTGTAGGCAGGCACCATCAGGAAACTGCAAATAGGAAGAGACAGACGGTGTCTTCGACAAAATTTTCCTAAGTCTAGCCGTTTCTTTTGTGGAGTCAATATCCTCACAAAATTTCCTCCAATGTTCCGTTTTTGCAGTCTTTCTTGCTTTATTATATTCTCTCAGAATAAATTTTTAAGGGGGCCAATCATTCTCCCTGACTTATTAAATCTTGAGCGCAGTGCTTTTCGCATTCCTAGAAGCTCCTTTTTCTAGGTCTGTTCACTTTGCACGACGATTTAAAGCCTATTCCAAAACATTCCGTAATAAACTCCACCCTCTCATCGAAGTTGCCTTTAAAGATAGTGGTAAAATGTTTATTCAAGTTTAACGAGATAAAAGATTTGAACTTCTGCCAGTCCGTTTTTCTTGGGCTTCTGAACAGGGTAGGTTTTTCCGAATGGAAGTCAATATTAAAGGTTATATACTAGTGGTCGGAGAATGAATTTTCAGCCATTCAATAGATTAGAAGATAACCATGGTCAAATGCACTACTGCATCTACTACAGCTGTTACCCAACATAACAATAGGGATTGTACAACATTACATTATCTCTAATGATTACACGAATGAAGTGAAGGACCTCTTATATGAACAGTTACTTCAACATGAAACTGGTACTTGGCGATTTCATTGTTCATGTCATTAAGGAAAACATAAATGTGGAGACCAGACTCTAATAGAGACCATTGGAAAGCATAGCTCCATCAACGACATTGGTTTAGGGCTAATTTATTTAAACATTGTGAACTAAAGATATGTAGCTTGCAACAATGGGCACGGTTGTCACCCTCGGAGGCTTCCCGATTAAAGCTTGTAGTAATTTAGAATGAAATCTTTATTTGAATTTCCTAAGATTTAGAATATTAATTTTCTGAATAGTATGAAGTATTCTCGTAAGAAACAGTTTCTGGAGATTCTTTTCCTCATCTTACCCAAGAGACCGGGACATATGAGGACATATATGGATAATTTAATATATTACATTTACATCAGGAAAAGCTCTTTCGTTTTCTGACTACCTTCAGATCGGAAACAGAGCTTTGCATCTATACAACTTGATCTTACTTTTCATTTTTTGCCAACCATCTTTTATGCAAAACACATTAAAATATTGTGTTTTGTTTTACAAAAACATGTATAGAAAAAAATTTAAATATATGTCTTTAATTTGATATATTTTGTAATTTAAAAAAAAAAATTTTATTTAGTTTCTTTTAAACTTGAACTTAAATAATTAATTTAAAAAGAAATAAACAAATATATTTGGTTACAAATTCCATTTATTCTATAATATTAACGAATTTTTGTTTTATTATTTTCTCAGCTGCTTATTTTTCCTTGGTTTTGGTTGTTCTCCAGGGATTTTAGGCTTAGGTTTTGGACCGCGTTTCAACTGCCGAGGAGGAAGTTCCATTGGGACGTTTCTCCAATCGTCATTGTACCGATCTAAGCGTTTCTTTATAAGAGCAACTTCTTTGGAGCGCTTTTTTATCAGCTTTTTCACTTTTAAAATTCTAAAATTAAAAAAAAAAATGTTTTGTTTATGAAACTGAATTTGAGAAGTTTTGTATTTATTACCTGTAAGCGTATCGTTCATTTTCCATTTGTATTTCTTGAGATTTGAGGTAGAGCTGCTCTACAAACTGTTTATATTTGTAATTTTCTTCGGAACTTATCATTTTTCAGTCTTTTATAGAAAATTTCATAGAAATTGTTTTCCTTTATTATATTTTCATTCTCACATTACTTTACTCTCTCACTAATATTTTTAAATCTCATTCTCACAATTAGAAAGAGATAAATATAATTTACTTATTCGCAGAGGAATGCAAAACGCCAAGGATTTGTGAAGAAGGAAAATTTTAGAAGTAAATTGCGATTAAGCTAAAGAAAAAACAGTTATTTTGAGAAAAATAATGGATGAAATTGTTAAAAAGGATTCCCAATTTAATGAGGAATCCACAGAAACTAAAAATGATGAAATTGAAAATGATGAAAAAGAAAAACATAGTTTACAAGAACAAAGTGGGGAATCTGAAGCCAAAAAACTAGGAAATGAAGCGGATTTATCTGGAAATAAAAGCTTAAATGGTTCTGATAATAAGCCTAAAATCTTGGATGTCACTGTAATCCAGGTAAGTCAACACGAGGTTCCAACTCCTTCAGAAGCGGAAAATATGGAAAATACCAACCCATCAGAAAAAGCTGAAATTAAAATATCTGCGGAGAAAGTTCCAGACCAACAGCCTGAAATTTCTAAAAGCCCTGTGACGGTGGATTGCGAAGAGTTGTCGCTTTTAGATGAAATACAAATAATAGCAGAAGACAAGGAACTTGACAAAGAAAACTCACAGATAATGATATAGAAATTAAAGAAAATTCTGAGGGAAAAGCTCAAGAAAATACACATCAAATAGAATCTAATAACATTTCCCTAACACAAAATCCTATTCCTATGGAAGTAAATACATTTGGGAATGAGAATTCTAAAGAAGCAGAAATAATAGATGTTGACCTTGAAGATGATTCAAATGAAAAAGAACAAACCACACATAGTTCCAAGAATGAAAATAATGAAGCTCCCAAAAATTCTAATAATGAAGACATTCCTAAAGATCAACCTAACTCTTCTATGGAGGTGGAGAAGAGTTTTAATGAAATCCAAGCCTTCATAGATTTAGTGGAGACCGGGGAATACGATAATCTAGTGGAGAAAACTAGTCAACATGCTTTGGCTAAGGACGAATCAAAGGAACCAAAGAATGCTGTAAGTAAAATATTCAAAAGTCCAATTAAAAAGCCGGTTATGGAAGTAATCAAGACTGCTGATTTTATTGAAGTCTTGAGCGACGATGATGACGATGAAGAACCTACAGAAACTTCTGTAGTTGAACCTGAAAAACAAACATCTTTTCTTCGAGTGCATGATATACCTTTTAAAGAGAAGAACCAAAACGAAACAGAGTCATTCACTGAACAAGCTTCTTTGAATGAACATAACATGAATATATCCAAGATCGATGAGTCTGCCCAAGATGAGACATTGATGGTCATAGAAGTTCCACCTTCCAACAATGACAACAAATCTGAAGAAATTTTGTCAATTGACGATGATGAAGAACAGAAGTTCTCGGAAGAGAAAAACCCCAAAGAAACAAAAGATCTTGAAAACGAAATTGATTCTGAGTCCAAGAATGACGATGGTGAGTAAATTTTGTAGATCATTATTTGTTAGGAATTTGAGCAACAATTTTTTTTTCTTTAAATTTTAACTGATTTTGAATTTCAGTTGTTTTGGTTGCCAAAGAAGTTCCAGTTTTTGTCATAGATTCAGATTCAGATAATGAATCTTCTAAACCTATGGAAATTCAGAACATGGAAGTTCTAACAAAGACGAAGTTCCAAGTAAATTACTACAAGATTTAATCGAGAATCCTCCGAAGGTGACAACTGAGCCCATTGTTGGAAATTTTGGACGACATTTTCCTCCAATTGCGGTTCAAAATGTTGAAGGCTTGAAAACTGATTTCAAAGTGGAAAAACATAAACCCGTTAAAACTAAACTTGTAATTCAAAGAAACTTAGGAGACGTAATATTGGATCAGGAGGAAATGAAGCGCCTTAAAAGAGAAAGGATGAAGGAATTTATGCGATTGAAAGATAAAGAACGAGGTAAAGTTTTTATTTGAATTTTTTGTTTCAATTTTGTTTACCTAACAATTTATCAGATATCAGCTTTCAATTTTGCTCCTTGATCCAAACTATTTCGATCATAAGTAGAAACATTAATATCGCAATATAAATTTCAATTACAGACATAAATTACGTAATTAATTAACTGAATATTTTGATTGACTCATCCATGATTCCTATAAAAGAACAAAAAAGTCAAAGGGAAAACAAACCATGAAAATGGTATATGAATATAAAAAGATTTGGAATCTTCTTTACAAGGTTCCGAGACTCCTAAGAAGAATCATAGATTTTTACAATATTGATCATACATTTCTTATAAAATTAGAAAAAATCAAGATTTCAGAAATACGGGATATGGTTAGAATCCACTTGTTTGTGATATTTAGAAACAGTCTCTGTGAATTTACTACAATTTCCTTTAATTTTAACTGTTCCCTTCAATCCTAACTTTTTACCCATTTGAATTCCATGTTCTGAAGCAGATTCGAGTACTATCATAAATTTTTGAATACGAATACCTTCTTTATAAGTCACTCTTGTCTTGCCGTTCATCACATATATTTCTCAAATTATTGCTAAAACTATAAAGATTTATGATTTTTTTATAGTTTACCAGGACTTGATTTTTATTTGTCAAATTCAATCAATATGACTATTCTCTGTTGGAATTAATCTGTGAACTTTGTTCTAAGGTTCCGTTCTAAGATCTTTAATCTATATTTCGTCCATTTCAAGGTAAATATCTGATTTTATATTTTGGATTTTTGACAACCACGGAGTGTAATCAGCCATGAGTAATGAGTAAATATTGCCTCTATTTGATCCTTAAAAAAAACATTTCTAATTGAAGAAACAAAAATTCTTCGATCAAAAGTTGTACTGATATTTTTATCTTCAAAATAAAAATCAAAAATTTTATAATTAAATATAATAAACTTAAAAAAAATATAATACAAAATATATTGGAAATCTTTATTTTTTCTAGCTTACAACAGTCAAAAATTCAGAAAAAAATCACCAACTTCAAACGAAAAGCCTGCTAAAAAGGATCTTCTTTTAAACCCTTTCGCCATAATTCCCAAATTTGATTCTGTTAAAAAACCACCTTCTACAACATCAAAATCAAAATCGCCGCTTTCTTACGATTTAACCGATGATGATGCAGTCATTTCCAGTAATGAAATAGAAAAGAATCTCTCAAAAATTCGAGATTCTGTAACAGCTACAAAACGTTCCACCACTTCATTACCAACATCTAACCATTTTCCCACTAACACTAATAAGCCAGAACGTAAAAGATCTAGATTCAGTAGTCCTACATTACCAAGCACCTCCCAAGAACCTCCTTCAAAATCCAGCACAATTTCTGTATTTGATATTATAAACGATGTTTCCAAAGATATGAGACGAAATCGACCTTCAGAGCCAAGTCATCGTAGAGAATCACCTCCCAGACTCAATCGTAATGAAAGATTTGGAGATGCAAGGATGGGAAGATCTAGCCGGGAACGTAAACGTTCTCCATCTCCAAGAACTGAATTCAAATTGACTGCCAATAGAATTGAAAGAAATATTAGGCAACAAAAACAAGCGAATTCGGACTCCCGACGGGATGTTGATTTTAGAGAAATGCGTTTCTCTGTCAAGAACGATTTGTCCCTTGAAGAACGAGAAAGGATGCGGGAACATTTGGAACGAGAACGCATGGATGAAGAGCGTCTAGAAGGGGAAGTATCTTTAAAAGATTGGGTAGTTCTACTCGAGATCATGCGCCTCCTAGTCCGCCTAGAAGCGCTTTTCGTGAAGATTTCGATCACAGACATCATCCCAGCGAGTTTCCTGGGAGAAGGGAATTCTATCCAAGAGACTTTCCAGTCAGGGATGAAAGGGATGAATTTATGGATAGAAATAGAAGATTTGATTCTGATTATAGACCTGAATATTCCAGGCATTCTCCAGAAATGAGAGATTTTCCAGATAGGCGCAATGATTTTCCAACAAGACGCTTTGATAGAAGTCCAGAACGAGATGACTTTAACTATAGAAATCGTTTCTCCAGGGAGCATGATTTTCATCCAAGAAATCGAAGCAGATCTCCAAGAGATTTTGATAGACGTGATATCGGAAACATGAATAACTTTACACTTCAGAGGCGTTTTCCAAGTAATTCTCCTCCCAGAAGATTTTCCATTCCAAGAGACGATGACATGGTACAACAAAATATTAATCGCTTTGAAAACAATAGAAGACCCGGTGACATGGTGCCTCAAAATATTAATCGCTTTGAAGACAACAGAAGATATGGATATGGCGATATTGGAAACCAAAATATAAATCGCTTTGAAGATAATAGAACCCCTGTCGAAAATTTAAATCGTTTTGATGATAATAGAAGAAATAATTTTGAAGATCGTGGAAGTATGTTTAAAGTATCGAATCCAAGAAATATTGAAAACTTTGAGATGACACCAAATATGTTGCAAAGCAGCTCTCCTAGAATGGTGCCACCACCCGCTGACTTTGATTTGGATGAAAGAAGCAATCCAAATAAGCCCAGTATTTTTAAAAGACTAAATTCGGCTAATGTGAGTTTTACTAGTGACGCTTCAGGTGGATATTGGCAACAGGGAGGAGGTGAGTTACTTTCAATATTTCTAAAGTTTATTTAAATATTTTATTTCCTTAAAACGTTTACGTTCCTTAATTTTTTATATGTATTTCTAATAAATAAAATATCTTCCGCTCCAAATCAGAGAACTCCGAGTCCTCCTCCACCACCAATTTATAATCCAGAAGATATTTTAACGTCAAGATCGCAATCAGTTTCACCACAAATTCCAAACTTCAATAATGTCGGACAGAATATGCAGCCATTTGATTGGGACAGAAGCAATACTGTCCAACAATTTGAAGAAGAAGATTATTTGATCATAGTTTATTGTGAAGATGAAAGGCAATTCCTAACACCTCAAAATTGCTCCCAAATCCTTGACCATCTCGAAATGTTGATCAACTTTAAATTTAATAGCACCGCTTACAAAGATGAATGTCTTTTTATCCAAACTTCAAAATCAAAAGGCGATTGGATTATAAAAGTTTTGAAATCTTGTAATATAAATTTCTGTCCAAAGCTAACCGCAGAAGTTTGTATTGGAGCTTTGCCAAGCAGCGATTCCTATCAAGTTTCTGTGAAAATAGTGAGTTCCTTAATGAATAATCCATTGAAAGCTTCAAATTTCTTCTATGTCTACGAACTCATGAACAACATTATTGGACAACATCCTAATTGGAGCCAAGCTATTAATAAGAACAGAGTTACTTTTTATAAGAATTCTATAAATATTTTTTGCGATCAGAATTTGGATTTGGCAAAAAGTTTGAAAGACGTTCTTTCCACGATTCGGGTGGAAACCAATATGTGTCCAAAATTGGCCATATATATTGATGGAGACTTTGTGGATATGACCATGGTCTTAGATGCACAGCTCAAGAAAGTTGGAGTCATTATGAATGCTATTCGCTCAGTGTATCCACAATTTAACGTTAATTCTTGGATCATTTCGAGTATAAATTTCACTTCAGGACTCTTCCATTTGAAGGTTCCTGTTCGTGATGTGACTCTTTTGTGTAAGCAAAAGTTAGTTTTGAATATAAAATGGCAACAGAATTGCCGAGGACGTTTGGTTTTTGAATTCATCGATCAAAGAATTGAAAGAAGAATTTTAAAGAATATGAAAAACTAATTTTCTATTTTGTTTTTATAACTTTTTTTAGTGTTTAAATGACTTTTCATTATTTTGTGAATTATTTGCCACAATAAACGGAAAAAAATATTTTCTAAGGGTTTTTTGTATAAATTTTAAAGATTCAATTTACTTACGTTATTTACAAATGTAAGTAATGTAATTTTTGTAAAAAATATAGATTTTGTTTGAAAATAGTAAATTATTTTTTAATGGTCTTCTTGAAGCTCTGTACAGATTTTAACATTTACGTAGCGACTGAATCTAGGGAGAAACCGGAGAATAGAATATGAATATCGTACACCATTTTCGACTTTTCCAAAGGAATCTTAAGAATCTTGTTCGCTATATTGATCCTGCGGTTTTCCCCTCGTGCAAAATGTATTGTATAAGATATTAAAGAAATTTGAAAGCTAAGGGTTTTTTTTGCGCTTATACTCCAACGGAATAGGTAACGATGAAGCCAAGGACATCTTCTATGGACAATGTAATGTCCATTAACTCTTAAATGAGTTTAAAAATAGTTAAATTCCTTTTTTTACAAAATTGCTTTATTTACATTACTTATGTAGTTTTGTAATCAATTATATGTTTATGTAATTTGCCCATTTATGCTTCAACTCTAAAGCGTTAAAGGAGAACATTTACAAGGGAACGATAGGAAAAAAGGAACAGCCTACACGAGATCATAAATGGCACCGTTGTAAAAGATACATTCTTCCCTATCGCCCAATTCCATCTTCGAACATCAAGACCACCAACTTACAATACTCAACGCATGTTCAATACAACAGCTTTGAACACTAACGAACAAAGAGGAGTTCCTTTGACTTCGTCAAAGAACTACTGAGCATAATCAATTTAGAACGTCCCCTCAAAGAAATCAATCCCAGGAATCCCAGAAGAGTCAAGGTGGATAGCTATCCAGAGAATGAAAACAACCAAAACCCTCAATACAGCTAAAATAAGTTTTAATAAAATCTTCCATCAAATACTAACAAAACACTGACAAGAAGTGGAACTTGAGTATAGAGGAATAAACTTCTTAATGTTGCACATCAGGTACAACCAAGAACTGTACGATCTATATTATCTGGGCAGGGCCTGTAAAAAAGATGGACCATAATGATGCTGCGAAGATCTATAATGAAAGGAGAGATTGCCAGTGAGGCAGATGGGCACGCTTAGCTGAGAACAATGCTAATGAACTAAGAATACTTTCATGGATAAAATAATTATCCCCCCCCCCTTTTTTTTTTTTTTTAATTTCAGATTAAATAAATTTCAGATAAAAAATTATATACCCTAAAATTTTCAGTTTCATGTTGAAAGCACGAAACTTAGTGTATGCTCTTCCTAGATGTCCATAAAGGAAGTCATTAGCTTCCAGGTTATGCTGATATTGTAGAAATTGTTCATTTGTATAACCTCTCATTTATTATTGTCCATCGATAATGATAATAATATTTTGCTTTCCCACAGTTGACTAAGCTCACTCCAGCCTGGTGTTTCGTGTGATGGCAGCTGAAGTAGGTGTCACACTGATATGAGTCTTCTAATTTCTTAAGATAGTAATGATGTCCAAGTCACAATCTTGCAGGATCCTTCGTTTCCTAGGGTACTGACGTTTTAATTTATTATTTTGATCTCGTTGTTCATGACGTTTCCGGATAGATATCTGTGCATTCCCCCCCCCCCCTTTTAAAAATATATAAAATAAAAAACAAATATTTATTAAAAGAAACTTTATGAAAACAATCAACTAAAATAATACAAAAATCCAGAAATCTGGGAATGTTCGTTGATAGACACAACTAAAACAGGAACAGGATACTTTTGTTTCTTGCATACTCTCCGAATCTGACCAGCAGTTGGAAAACTTTGATTCATCTTAATAATAATGACTCTGCAAGTTGGAATTGTCTTTTTAGGCTGGAAATTGGAATCCTTTTTCTCGGGATACAAGTCGAAAACAATTCTAATGTCCTGTTCATTGTCCTCTTCATCTTCGTCGTCATTTTTGATGTCAATAAATTGAAGTTTCTCAAATGTTTCTCGAAACCTTTGTATTCATCTTCTATGAGAAGTTGATTCAGAAGACTTTTATGGAAAGTGTTTCCTGCCAACTTGGTCCTTTTCGATCTCCAATTTTTGTCTTCAATTTTCTTCCTTTTCACAACTATTTTCCTGTCGAATCTTAAGGATTCTTTTTCATCTTCCTTGACAATGTTTTTGAAAACTGGTTTATTGTCTTTGATTTGGTCAACTTTTCTTTTAAACTCTGAAGACACTTGATGGAAGTAGATCGAATTAGACACAAAATCTGGAATGTCATATCGTTTATCAAGCGACTTTTTAAGAATTTCAAAAATACAGTCCTTTGTGGTGGCATTTGGGAGGAAATCTTCGTTGTAAGGAATAAGAATTGAGTTTTTGGACAGCATACTGAAGACTAGATATGTTTCGTGACAATTGTGGTCACCAATCAGAAGAAGATATGCTTCTTCTAAAGACACTGGAAGCCCATTGTTGCGAATTTCAAGCATGTTCTATGAATATATTTTTTATAATTCAATTGCGTTTATATATTTAAAGATTAGAGTTTTGATTTAAAAATCTATAATCAAAATCAAAATACCAACCGTTTCAAATGCATAGAGAGCTTCACAATAATGAAGGTAATCAAACCCGTTGGCATTGAAAGCAGGGAAATGTCTGTTAGCTTTCTCGATGATTCGAACAGCATTCTGGTGCCTATCCCAAACTCCAACAGACTTCCTTGAAATCGAGTTTACTCTCGGAACTTTGAGTCTAAATTCCAAATCATCTAAAAGGAACTCTTCAAAACAAGGAAAAAAACGTCCCCTAAAAAGTCTTACCAAACATTTCCTTCAAAGCCGTCTCCTGTTCCGCGCTTTTGTCTGAAGAAGTCACTTTTAGTCCAAAGCGCTTTTCAACATATTCAAATTTTCTATATTTGTGAATATCCTGAGCTGGCAGAATCTGGACTCCTGGAATTTCCAGGGACATCGCAATTATTTCTATCTCTTAACTTTTTTCAATCTAATCTATTTTGATGAAGTTCTCTTCTTTTCAAAATTAAATACTTTTCCGTGCGAGGGAAAAAATACATGTAAAATAGTAAATCGCCAGGCGAAAAGAAAGAAATTTTGCATAAAGGCGAAAGGGTGAAAACAACAACAAAAGTTCTCAGTCTCACACAGTCCAGGCACCTCAGTCGCGACAATTTGGCGACGGTTGACGCGATATTTTTTTGGCGACGGCGGTCTACTACGACTTATTTTGTTCGTCGACTGAGGCCTTCCTTATTTAGTCTAAAAAAAGTTTGTTGATACAGAACAGCGAAGTTGATAGCGGATAAAATTTAATTTTTAAGTTTCCTAGTATTTTTAGTTTAATTTGGAGTGTTTCTAAATAATTAAAAACAACAACAAAAACACAATTTTTGATTTTTTTTGTGTGAAAATGACAAGTGTTTCGAAGTGAATTCAAAGAATTTTTCGTGAAAGGATGGCAAAGAATCCTTGGAAGGATGAGCCAAAGAGTTCGTTCTTTTGATTCAATAAATCGATGAAGAAATAAGGTCAAAAAGTGGAAAGTTGAAAAAGTTTGAAGGGAACATAAAAAACTATAAACAAACAAAAAAATATAAATAAAATAGTAAAACGGACACACAGCACTGCGAAAAATTTAGCTTAAATGGTAAAGCCAAATATGAAACAGCCGAATCTCAAATATGAAAAAGTTCCACAGGAAGACCAAGAAAAATTGAATTACCGGGAAGATGGTCAAAAAGGAAGTAACAATGCCTCAGCTACGGAGGTGGATTTGAGTAATTTTCAGAGTGGCTCCAGGACTAAGAGTGGTTCCAGAAATAACAGTCCATACAAAACTTCATCGGCAGAGGGAGATTCATTGGTGAGATTTTAAAACTTTTTATATTTATTATATTAATTTTTTTTATATTTTATGTTAACAATTATTCAAATATACAATTCAGTTAAAAATTGATAATTTTATATATAATTTATTTATAAAAAAATAATTTTATTAACATTATTTTATTATAAGCTTATTAATAAAAATANNTATATTATGAAAAACTGTATAATATATATATTTTAATATGTAGAAATTTTAAAATATCCTCAAAAATATAAACTCTTATTAAAGGAGCAAGCATGCCATATAAAAGTGTCCTAGATTTGAACAATTTTCTAAGATTTCGGTTTTATTGGTGAAAAATGATTTTTTTTATCAGGCATTGTAATCTAAAAGACTCCAATATGAAAATTTTGCGCTTTCGCGTAATTTCTTCCAGTGCTTTTTTAATTTTAAAAGTGTTTGAATTAAAACAAACCTTGAAAGTTCATTTTTATAAATATCTAAAATATTTTCGAAAAAGTATTTTAATATTTTGAAAATAATATTAAATATTCGTTTAAGATAAACTTTAAATAAGTTAACAACACGATCAATAATTTCAAATTTAGTAATTCGAAAATGTTTTTAGTAAAACAAGAAATTTTAGCAGACATATATTTTCTAAATAAAACTATATTTCAAAGTGCAAAAATTTAAAAGCAATGGTTTCGATATTGAAATCTGAAGTTACGAGGGGGAAACCGCTGGATTCTTAAGCTTAGGAATATGTATGGACTATTAAGAATCTCGTACACGATTTTGGACCTTCCCAAAGGAATCTATTATTTTGGGCCTACGGCTAAGTTTTCAAATATTTTTATATTTTTGAATATATGAATATATAAAAATGTGAATTTTAGAACCCAAGATAAAATACAAAATTTTAAAACATCTTTTTTTATTTAAAGCTTTCAAAAGTAAATAAATTTTATTTTAAATATTGACGTAGATACAAGTTTTTTTTAAATATATTACGTAATATAGTTTTAAAACTTTGTTTCCGAAATGTTTACATAATTTTATAACTAGAATTATGTATTTTACAATATTTTTGAGCGAGGCGGAAATCGCAGTATTTTTAAGTTGAGAAATCTGTATGAATTTCGTACAGGAACTTAGTTCTTTACAAAGGAATTTTTGGAATCTCTTGGATTCCCCTCGTTTTATCGAATTTCAAAATATTTATCAAAATAATAATTTTTGTTTATTATTATTTTTTTTTAAATTTTGTTTTATACCGTTTAAAGTTAGCCCATGCGTGCTGTAGTCGAAAATAAATAAAATTAAGTTAAAAAAAAAACTTAAATAAAAAAAAAATAAATGTGAAGAATTTGATTTTGCAAATTATTCATATTTTTTCGTAAAAATTGTTACTTTTTTTTTTTTTTT
>HF734853.1:1200-13525 GCA_000341915.2 Megaselia scalaris
GGGGGGGGGGGGGGGGGGGGGGGGGGGGGGGGGGGGGGGGAATAAAAGTGAAAAGGATTTTCATTTGTTTCGGTTTGGTTTCGTTTCATTTTGAGTTTTCTATTTCTGAGCTTCCAGGGGGAAGTTTATTGTGTCCGGTTTCCTTTAGAAGTAAATGCGGTGAACTCAAATTTAAATAAATCACAAACTTTTCACTCCCTTTCTCACTTTCAAATTTCTACTTTCTACTTTCCATCCGTTTTAATTAAGAAACTTTTATTGTTATATAATTTTTCTTTTTTGTTAATATCTTCTTTCCCGAAAATGAGGATAAAAAGTTTGGACTTTTCTACACCTACGGAAGAACAACACCAAAATTCAATTATGGCAATATATTTTTAATTTTTCTAATTTTGAACTATAAATTTCTTAACTTTTAATGATTTTATGCTAAGAATAATGGTGGAAAATTTCGGAAATAACATTAATGGAAAAGGACAGCTAAGAATATAGAACCTGTTACCTTTTTTAAAGCGCTCAATCCCATTGATGCCGTTCTTTGCCGTTGATTTTCTCGCTATTGTCACTTCTCTAGCAGAGCATCAAAGCATACCAGACACCTCAGTCGACTCGCAAAAAAAAAAACGTAGTCGACCGTCGTCGCCAAAAAAGTTTCGCGTCGACCGTCGCTTAACGCGACTTATTTTTGAGTAATTTTTAGTCCACCGTCGCTTTCAAATTTCGCGACTAAATTCTGCGTGTCCAGAAAAAATAAAATTTGACGAGCAAAAAAAAACGAATTCGTCGCGTCGTTCGTCGCCAATTTTCAAAACCTGAACAAAAATAAACCGTAGTCGACCGTCGTGCCAATATATTCAACAGAGAAAAAATTAACTGGGAGCACAGTTCTTATTACGGAAGTCCTTTCTATCACTTTGGAGAGAGCGAAACGTTCGGAAACATGTTCTGCCACTGCAGGAGTATTTTTTAGTCGCGAAGCGAAGCCGGCCTGTCTATAGTCAGCTCTTATTACGGAAGTCCTTTGTATCACTTTGGAAAGAACGAAGTGTTCCGAAACATGTCCTGCCACTGCAGGAGTTAATTTTTTAGTCGCGAAACGTATATAAATTCAGCATATGAGAGAAGTATCTTCTATCACTTTGAAGGGAGAGAAGCGTTCCCAAACTTGGGTTCCCACTACAGAAGTTTTTTTTGTCGCGGAACCTGTCTATAGTCAAGTCTCATGGTCACCTCTTATGCCAGAAGAACTTTTTATCACTTTGGAGGGATCAAAGCGTCCGGGCACTTGGCCAGCCAAGATTTATTTTTTTAAATCGTGGAGCGAAGTGGAGCCTATATAAAGTCAGCTCTTAGGAACTTAAATTACCATATTAACATAATAATTTATTTTGTATTTTAAATTAGCTTGAAACTGAAAAAAATTGTATGTAATAATCTTTTTGTATTTGGAAATTGTATCAATACAGAAAAATCTCTACCACAAACATTTGAAATTATTTTTGAGCATTCCAATTAATAATATTTATAAAATTGGTATTATAAACTATCATAAAAGCCATCTTCTAGGAATTCCCATTGACACAGATGAAAAATTTGTTTCTCTTCGATCAAGAAGAATGATTCCATCCAATTTTCTTCTTGTTTTTGTAAGAAGAATGTTAAAGTAAAAAAATGAAACGTGACGATGGAGAAATTTAGCATATTTCGATTTGCAGCAAAAACAAAAGAAAGCAATTTTCCCATCGATTTTGCTGCTATTTGGAATTCAACATTTCTGTTCTATTTTTTATTTATATAATATATTTTTTTTTTATTTTTCATTAAAATATTGCTATGAATGGTTATGACGTTTCAAATATATCAACATCATTCAAATTATGATTGGTTTTTATATTTCAGTTTACGATTCTTTAGGGTATTTGAAATTTAATTTGTATATGTTAGTTTTTGGATTACTCTTCAAAAACGTTTGAAATATTAAAACATTTATTTCGATCAATTTGAACATTATATTGAGGTAATACACAGGAGAAAAATATATATTGTTTTACACTTTAAATAATTACGGCAAAACACAATTTTTGACACATTTTGCTAGGAATTTAGCATTTTTTAAAAATCATACACGAAAGTTACCTAACATACTTAGGTAATTAATCCTCAATTTTATTTTCATTGTTTTTTCTACTTTATTAAAAAATCATTTTTAAATAAAATATCGTATTTTTAAATTACAATCGAAAAATCGATTTAATAACGATACTAGTTTCATTATTGTCAAAAGCCACATATATCGATTTCAAACATAAACTTTAATTTCAAGAATTTCAAGTTGCTCTCAAAGCTAGCATCTTCCTTATGCAAATCATCATTATCTCAATAGGATATCTATCAATAGTCTATACTAAATTCTTGACGATACTCGTAATTTAATAACGATACTCGTTTCTTTATTGTCAAAAGCAAGATATATAGATTTCAAACAAAAACATTAATTTAAATGCAAATATATAGTATAATTTTAATAGAGTATCGATCAATAGTCTAAATTCTTGACGATACTCGTTTCTATTTGCATGAGTAACGCCATTAATAACAGCAACTACCAACAAAAATAAAAAAGAAGACATTCTCTTATTTATAATGCAATTCAATAGTCGTAAATCTTTTCTACTAATGCAAATAATACTTAAAGCATTAAATTTTTAAATAAAACAAACCATAAATCAAGAAAGTGATAGATTTCGTCTAAAACATAGCCCCATTTTGAATACAAAAAAAAAAGGAAAACAAAAGTCACGCACGAGTCGGAAATGTCATGTAATCTTTTTATCATATCTCAGAAACTACCCATCTCTTTGGCTTTAAAAGACGACGAAATCAATAGAATTTCGAACAATTGGATGAATGATTAAAAATTCCTTGTTTGATAGATCTGATCAGAATGATAGATTTTCACTTCCCTGACAATCAAGCGATGACAAGAGGAAATATTACTCGAATCTCGTGATAACAAAGGAACAGGAGCTGAACATGGAACATTTAAAATATAAAGAATTTCCATAGTTATCTATGATGTATAGTAGGGTGGGTATGATTTTTGAATATTTTAAGATGTTAGATTCATTATTATTCCCGGAAAAAAATCAAAATTCGCCTACGATTTGTTCTTTTTTTGTTACGTACATCGATTGTTCGTAATCGACGTTTTCAAAGGGTTAAGTTTAATAATTCGCCTCCGATTCGTTTGTACGTGATTTTTTTTAAATTCGCCTCCGAATCGCAGATTTAGCATAGCTTTGAATGAACATTAATTTTTGTCTGTAATTGACCCTCAAATGATTATAAATAAATCCTGTCTGTCCAAAAAAGACTTTTAAATTCTTTTAATTCTATTTTATAGTTTATTTATTCAATGTCTGTAAACGACATTTACAAAAAATTTAATTTTAAAAATCGCCTCCGATTCGTAAGATTTATTGATCGTTCTCTGTAATTGATATTCACAAATACTTGGTTGTTAAAAAATTGCTTCCAAATCCTTCCGATTCAAAAATTTTATAGTTAATCTTATTTATTATAAACATTCCTATAGTAAATATAACTACTTTGGATACACGACGATATTTTGTTTAATCATTGTTTGAAATTAACACTTACGAAAGTTTACTATTTAAAAGTCGCCTCCGATTCGTAGAATTTATATAACTTTTTATTTCAAAGTATTATTTGATGTTATCAGTGTATACCACTAATATTTTGAAGAAATTCAAAATTTCTGAAAATCGCCTCCGATTCGTATATATTTTTCGAGATTTTATCTTCAAAAAATCGTAATAACTTTTTATTTCAGGGTATTATTTGACTTATTGCATGCAATCGATATTTTACACAAATTTCCATTTCAAAATAATCGCCGATTTTGCGACGATATTTTGTTAAAGCATTGTTTGTTCGAAAGTTTACCATTAAAAAGTCGCCATTAAAAAGTATTTTTGATGTTATCTGTGTATGCCATTGATATTTTTAAGAGATTGAAAATTTCTGAAAATCGCCTGCGATTCGTATATTTATCGAGAGTTTAGCTTCATAAAATCGCCGATTAGTAACGTTGTAATTACTTTTTATTTCAGGGTATTATTTGACTTATTGCATGCAATCGACATTCAATATAGTCCAAATTACCGGAATTCGCCTCCGATTCGTATTGTCGACTGATTTTTGAACCATGTGATATCAAGGTGATATTTATTTGTATTATTTTTAAAATCGTATGAATATCATTGCAACAAACTCAAGACCAAGAAAGAGTTTTACTCTCACTAGTAAAACGTGTTCATTCCCATCAATGATATGCCAAAGAAAAATAATAAAGCCACCCTGCAAAACATTATCGTTTCGCAGAATCTATTTGATGGGAACTCATTAATTTTAACATACTTACAAATTCTGATGTGTATTCTTCCTAAAATGTATTCATTCGCTTCCTTTGTAAGGGATTCCCATCCTCTCTGAAATCCTCCTTCTTTTCTTCTAGGTTATGTGTAAATTCAATAATGAAATCTACTCCCGAAAATGACTGAACACAAACAAGGTGTATTTAATTACGGAATAATTGACTTTAATTAATTTGTTTATTATAATTATTATTGTTGTGTAATTAAGATGTACAACATGAAACTTGTTGGATTCTATAGATTTATTATTTACAATATCAAAATGTATAATGATTATCATTGTCCTTTATTGTGGTCTAGAAATGGAACACCATAACGCTACTAATTAGTCAGTCTAATTAATTCAGGTTAAATGGAAAGTGATTTAGATCGAAAATTTCATTTTTTTTAAACTTTTTTAAAAATAATTTTATGAAAAGAAGTATAATATAAGAAATTTTTCCAATAACAATTATAATTATTGTCGGTAAATAACAATTATAGTCCCAGAAACACAATTCAGACATCGTCCTTCAGGTAAGATTTGTCATCTTCCATATAATATAATCCAATTACCCGCTTTAATTTTCCAAGGAAACCATGTGTGTATTCCTTTAATAATTATCTAAAGTACCAGAAACAACTCACCCAATTCCAGAACAACCAACATGATTAATGACAAATACTTAAAGCCTCACCTGAAAAGAAAAAAATTTTAAAGGAAAATTAATTTTGAGAATTTCAAGGAAGACAACGGGCTGCGAAGATTTTGAAGAAAAGCGAACGAAACCAAACATAATTAAATAATCGTGATGTAATTAAGAGAAGAAAAGGATCGTAATTATAAAAGCTATAAAATATTCATTTTATTTGATGGGGAGCGTCATTTTTCATATACAAAATACTTAAAAAGGTAAATCGGTGTAATTTTTCATTTTTATTTAAATAATTGTTTAAATGGTTTCTTGCAAACATAATACTTGCATTTCACTGAATCTTCAAAAACTTATAAATGAAACATAAAAAATAAGATTTCTAATATTAAAAGGGACAAATATACAAAAAAAAAAAATACATTATATCTGGTCATTACTACACTAATGAAGCCAACCGTAGATTCACATTTCTTATTCTTGCAGAAAAGCAAATAAAAAAATAGAATAATTCTTAAAAAAATCCTAAAAATTTAAATTCAATTTTATTCACTGCCTTGAATAATACCACAAAATTATATGTAATATATCAAATACCACACTGAGTGATAGTTGATACAACTCTGTTATGATTAGCTTGACAGTTTGAGGACTCCTGGGTATCAGCTATCAATGGACTTATTTGTTTAAAAATGAAACAATTAATAATTTCATTTACCCATATTTTAATATTTTGAAATAGAAAATTCACAACTCCAGTTGACCTCACAACAAAACATCACCAGCCCTTAATTTTAAATTTTCTCTGCATCCGAAAAAAAACAATAAGCTGGCTGTATGCAAGACGAAACTTCAGTTTACATCGTTTTAGCTTGTAGTTATGGGCTATACCCTATCACTTGAAGCTTCTGTAGCAGTATCACTACATTTAACATAAAAAATGCAAGATTCCCGTTGGACCCTCAAAAGTCTTGAGTTTTACTAACAATCTTTCACAATGTATTTTTTTGTATCTGTTTGCCATTTACTTGTGGGTATACTGATGAAATTTCAGAGCCCTAGCTTCCATTCAGGAAAAGTAATGTGGGTAACAGCCGATTCAAAAAGGGACAGGCCTTAGTCGAGTAGTTCAAGAAAGGATGAATCTTGTACTCGTTTTCACTTTCTTTTAATTTTTATCAAACATTGCTTAAAGCTGTTTTAATAAAAATCCATTAATTTTACCTACAATTAAATAAGTATGAGCAAAAATTAAATTCATAATTCCCGTTAGCCTCACAAAAAATATCACCAGCAAAATTTTTCAAAAGTTTAAAAACAATTGCATTGAATTTTAGAGAAGAAAAAATAGTGAAACCCTTTAATGTAAATTCTAAGGCCAAAGGAATCCCTCAACCCAAACTATATATTTTTTTCTTGGTCCATGACCACAGGCAGTATTATAATAATTGAATCTACTCATACTATATTATGTCGTTCCGTACCCTTTTCCTGTCGTCTTTATAATATAAGCTGAACATACAAAGACTATGGAGCAGAAGGAGAAACTTTGTATGTTTAAAATAAAGGAAATTAAGAAAATCTCCAAGGAAAAAGACAATTACGAATGAAAATTGTATTATTCTTTTCTAAGATATACTCTTTTTTTGTATGTTGTTGCCTCTTTATGATGATGAAGAAGACAAGATCCTCCTCTCAATCTCGAGGAACTAAATTACTTGGTTGCGATGATTGTAGGGTGGTTATTATTTTGGTTGGATGAACATCATAGGATGCATAACCTACACCTTGATGATTGTATCAAGTTTCTTGCTTATTGAATTGTGTTAGAAATAGTTTCTTGAAAGAATGACAGAGGTATTGCTGAAAAGAAGAGTCATACTATTGCAGAGATGACATTGTATAGAATCTCGGAGTAGAATCTTCTGATATACACGTTTCTAGTTCTTTGAATTGCATTAAAAGACGAGGATAAATTAAAAGGATTAACTGAATCCCTGTTAAAGTGGAAGAAATTAAAACAGTGGAATGAATGGAAATGCGATGCAACTTCTTCTTTCAACTTCAGCTGCGATGGAAAATGACATTTTTGAAGGCGCGCATAAAATTATGCAACTCTAATTTGCATGTTTTAATTCGGAAATGAGATAATGCGAGTAATGGGAATGGGAATAAGATAGGGAATTTTCTTCTACATTTTCTTCAGATAATTCAATTTTGGTTTTTTATTTTACATTTCAGAGATACTTGGAATTCTATTTAAAATAGCTTAAAGATTTTTTCTTCTTTTTATTAAGTTTTTGCTAGTAATAAACATACCAAAAGGAGTTTGGTTGGAATAGAGTGTTACTCAGCTGTTGATCAGCTGTCTTCCTTCACAATATCAATGATGGGACTTTTGAAAGTGGTTCCAGCGAGAATGGGTACTTTAATTAAACGGCATAAGAGAGGAAATGTGTTTGAACGGCCATGGAGGGGAAACTTTTGATTTTATATCATTGTTTGTAAAAAATGCTTCATTTACGATCAATATTTGGGAAATTATATATGAAACATAAAAAATAAGATCCATTTATGTAGTCATAAAATAACTTTTATGTGGGAATTACATTTTTAATTTCTATTAGTTTTCCACTAACTTTACTAATTCTTAGATATATGTGAAATTATAAAAAAAAAATGACTAGCTCGCATGGCTGATAGTCAATGCATATCCGATGTGATTAACATCATTTGTTTCTTTTTTATAAAAGGAACAATTATTCATAACATTTCGTCAAATTGATTGTTATATATTTCGAAAAAAGAGATCATGACTCCCGGTAGCCTCACAAGAAATATCACCAGCTACACTTTTTTTCACACGTTATTAATTTCAATTTCAAAACTAAATTTCAGTTCCATAATTTTTCACTCCATTTGTCCATGTTTGCTGAAATATTTCAAATTAAAAACATACGACGACTCCCGTTGGCCTCACAAAAACATTACCAGCTACTTTTCAAATTTTCCATTTAAAAATGATAATATTTGAACGGCATGAGAGAGGTAATGTGTGAGAGGCATATTTTTTTAAAGTATATAATGAATTTTACTTCCAGAAATTAACTTACAAACAGAAAACGGTATAAAAGGGAAAATAATTTGAATAGCGTTTAAAAAAAATGTATGAAAGGATGTTCAATTACTCTCAATATATACATTTACTTTCAAAAACGTACTTAATCATAAAAGGATGCAATTTCTCTCAAAGGAAAAGCATTATAGAACAGAGTATATATTCGATCTTATATTATATTAAAATCACAAAATTAATTAAGAAATAATTCAAAATATTTCATATTGTTATGCATGAACAAAATATTTGATATATTAAAAATTTCTGTTTTACAAAATCAATATTGAAACCATCTCAGCAAATAAATTCTATTCAATTTTTTATATATATATAAACCAAATCTAATAACAAACATGGAATCCTACAAAAGACTAACAACTATAATTAAAACCTGAACAATAAATATACTTCTATTTCAACAAAAATTCCAAAAATCAAATACCGAAAACTGTAATTTCCTCCGGAAGCTGAATGAATATATTTCAAATGCCCAAAATGTAAATAGAAATATATATTTTTAGTATATTTTATTGAAATTCAAATATATTTTTTCCTACTTTTTCAAATGTTTTGAAAGTCAACTGGTCAATTGAAAAATAAAAAAAAAGAACTAGAAAGGTATGGGATTTTGAATTCTATTGAAATGAAGGTCGAATGGCATGGCGTTTTAGAACTGACTCTTTTGCATTTGGCAGGAGCACCGAAGCAAATTAAAATACATTTTGATTGTACTTCCAGCTAATTGGCTTGAATCGAAAGGTCCTCGAAATCATTTTAACATTTTCTATGATTTTGAAGGAATTTCATTTGAAGTGAAGATGAAAGATGTTTTATAAAGACATTTTTAATGAGTATTTTTTCTATCCATATTATGTGCGTCGTCTTGAATTATTATTTAAAGTTTTTAACAAAGTTCGTAATTTCTTTCGTAATTTAATAGATTTGGAAAATTTAGACATGTTGTTAAGAAAATGCAACTACACGACATGTAAAGTTATGAACTGCGAAAAAAGATA
Source organism: Megaselia scalaris (assembly GCA_000341915.2). Lineage (NCBI taxonomy): Eukaryota > Metazoa > Arthropoda > Insecta > Diptera > Phoridae > Megaselia > Megaselia scalaris. The sequence goes on from HF734853.1 coordinate 10,424, forward strand.
ATAGATGGTGCTGTGAAAACAGAGGAGCGTTCTTGATGAAATAGATGAGATATATATTTATCTCTTTCTTTCCCATACACTTTATTTAGGGGAAAATTGAGTGCATTCTTTTCCTTTCCACGATTAGTATTTCCCCGTTCCTAATCTCCAGCTCTCGGAAGGTATTATGAAAGGTACTCAATTTAACTTGAACACAGAGGGAGTATCTAAAAAGTTCCAAACCCTAAGAGGATTCCACCAAGGAATGTCGTGTAGTTTCTTCAACATCTCACTGGAGATGATCATGAAAACACCAAGAACATGATCATCCATAAATCCACCCAAATATTAGGCCATACAGACGACATAGAAGTTATCGGAAGAACAACATAAAGCTTAATATCAGTGTTTCAGAGGATGGTAAGAATAGCTGCATTCTGTAGAAGGATCGTCAGCAATATAGTAAAGTAAGCAAAAAAAATCCCCTTTGACTAATAGATTATTGGTTATGTATTCTAGATTTCAATATTCTAATATATTATAGATTGACTTACTAACTCCATTGTATTGTAACATTAACTTCAGGACCAGACCAAACAAACCTAATACCCAAAGACCTTTGCAAACAACAATTCTAAACTCCATTCCTTACAAAATCTTCTTAAAAAATGTCCATCGACATTTATAGAATGCACTTTTACTATTTTTCAATTTCTAAGATTCTAAAATGTTTCCTATGAGCCTTATTTCCATAATCTCAAATACTCCTTAATATACATAATAGCATCCAGGATCAAGGAAAATGATAAAACCAAGTATTCTTTGAGTGTTGGTATCCTTTTTAACATTCAAACAACCCAGTAATAAAGATAAAGATTACTTTTAAATGCTTATATATGTCTATGGTTAGTAGCGATTCTATGTTCCTATTCTAAGAATCTCTATGAATCTATCTCTAAGACCATGCAACAATGTATTCTGGTTTCCTTGCCATTTCCAGCTCTGTAGAAACTCCATTCTAATAACGATTACTTTTAACGATAGCAGTTTTCATTTTTCTTCATATCTTGCAAATTTTCCTGGTTTCCTCAGCAATATTTGCTTATTCATTTCTTGTACTTTTCCCAGCTTCTTAATTACAATGACAAATGGGAACTCATTAATTATTAAAGCTGGTTCTCATTGTGAATAGAAAACCATGACAAATAGCGAGGTTTCCGAATCATATGCTTTCAACTTTGCTATTTGGAATTATTTAAGATGGCTTTAGTAGGTTACTTAGATGTTGTATGAGTATGTAACAGTCCTTATAATAAGCTATAACATTTACATATCAATAATAAAACATCTCAAACGAATAAAATTATATAAAAACAGCAAATAATTCCAATTCAATTTAATTTAGAAAACACTTTCTACCACAAAATTTGCCAGAAGATGCCGTAAAAAATCCCCTTTTCCAATAACCAAATACATTTTGAGCTTTACGTACTTTTTTATTTTATTTTCCTATAAAACTCAATTATCATTGTCTATTCTGTAAGGCTTTTTTAAATCTATAGACTTTTATCCACAAGGATCAGGTGTAATTCCGAAAATTCAATATTTTTATGCTTATTTCTTTTACTTCTAAGGACACAGAAATAAATTTTATTGGGAATTTTATTGAGAAATGTATTTTAGAATTTTAGAAAAGTTTTTGATAAATGTCTGTAATTTTTTGATATCTTTTACGTGGGATATACACCCACAGAAAAAAGTTTTTGAAATTCCAAAAATCATGCTTTGAATCAAAAACTAAAGTTGTTAAATGAACAATTACTCTAACAACTATTTCACAAAAATAAAAATAATAAAAATGAATTGATAATCTATTTAAAATAGCTTAAAGATTTTTNCTAACCTTCCGGATCACAGACCAGTGTTTGGACCATTATGCCATCCAATTTGGCTTCATTTAGTGTGAAATAATTTAAATACATTTTGGAAAAGATAGAAAAAAATTAACATTATTTGAAAACTAAAGTTTTTGAATTATACCATTTTTTAACAACTTAGTTTAGAGAATTTTTCTACAACTAAAGCTGTTAAAATTTTACAACTTTTTTATTTGGGTGTAGAAAATGTTTCTTGTGACTGTCGGTAATAGACCTGCCTAATATATGACTGTACCAGAACGAGAGCCGCTGGTGATCATGCTTCATTGAATTATTATCTAAAAGTCTAAATTTTTTGAGTCAATTCGAAAGAGAGCAGGAGCATCCTTACTTTTATGATGAAGAATCTTCGGCAGAATCAAGAGGCATACATAGATATAAGCTGATCGTAGAAGTCTATCGAAGCTTCTTCGAAAGAACATTCTCGAGTAGCGATTCTAGATTGGACATACTTGATAAAGAAAGTTGTCCTAAGTTTCAAATTTATATTCTACATCATGGATGGGCAAAGGGAAGTGTTTAGTTAATTACTTACGTAATTTACATGTAATTTACGTTCGTAAATTGCGTAATTTATATAAATAACTGAAGTGTTGTATGTAAGTAGTTATTTAGTTACGTAATTTACATGTAAATTAAGTAATTTACAGACAGTGCCCATCCCTACTAGGACATTATATTTATACGTTACAAAGGATACAAAATATGGTTATAAATAGTGCCGTCTTCATCACCTCAACATCTACAAAGAAACATGGCGTTCACTACTCGTACTCCTCAAATGTTTTGGATGTAAGATCAAAGATAAATGTAGACATAACCGACAAGCGTCTCCAACAGTTTCAAGACTGTAAAAGTTTTTCGGCAGGGAGATGCATCTATTTCAACATCCTTCTGAAAATGATCATCTCTAATCTAGCATGATCAAGGATAATAAATCCAACAGATATTGGAATATGCTGACGACATCGAAGTCATACGAGGATTGTTAGGTAATGTACATGAAATTTACGTCGGTAATTTACGTAATTTATTTCAATTGCTGTTGTTTTGTACGCTTGAAAATTATGTAGATTACAGACAGCATGTAAGTAAATTGGCAGAAAGTATGTAAGTAAATTATTTACATAATTAATTACTAAGGAAAATTACATAAGTTACGGACTCCCCTCATCCTAGTCAAGAG
>HF734904.1:1360-12430 GCA_000341915.2 Megaselia scalaris
AGAAGCTGCATGATAGTGCGTCGCCTTGTTGAAAACTTCTAATAGTTTGGAACTTATCAGATATTTTCTCTGCTTTTCTCATACTACTCCATGTATCTTTCAAAATCATTTGGCAGAGTTTAATGATCTGCTTGGGAATGGCAAACTGGTTAACTTCGTCTGTTTGGTGTATCAACGCCTGTTTCGATGAAAAGATGTCTACTTAAAATTCTTGGGTTTTTTCGAGGATTTCGAGGGTGAAGATCTGGTCTGATGTTCTTCTACCTGGCATGAAGCCACATTGGTATGACCGAATTCTGTGGGTGACGTGCGGATTCAACCTTTCACATAGGATGGATGCCAGGGTCTTATAGGCAATGTTAAGGAGACTTATTCCTCGGTAGTTGGTACAATTTTTCGTGCATATTTTTTTTTGAATAGGACAAATTTTACTTTCCCTCCAGTCTTTTTGCATTCTTTCTGCATTACATATTTGCAGTAGCAGTTGGTGGAAAGCATAGTTAAAATTCGAGCCTGCTGTCTTGATGCCATCTGAACCAGAATTCTTGTTGTTTTTGAGATTATAGATTGCAGTTTCAGTTGAGTTGAGGTCACTCTCCTCTGTTCTTTCTTTTTAGTTTATTATAAGACCACCCGATTTATACTTGCAGAAAGATGTTATAGGGGTGAAACTTCCTTGTCTTTTTTCTGTCTCAGTACCTCGAGGTTTTGGACTTCCTCTTGCTCAAATATTCTTCCTTTTTGCCGATAAAGTTATATAGATTCCTTCCTTTTCACTTAATATATCTCTTTATTCCCTCTGGCATTCCCTCTGGATATACGCTCGAAAGGCTTATTCCTGGGCTGTTACCATCCTTTGAGACACCGTTTTTCGTAGGACTTCGCTTTTGTAGTTAATTAATTTATAAGCATTATATAAGTATTTTACTATATTATTCACATAGTTTACATGTAATTTACAGACATAAGTTACTTAATAACTATATTTCATATAATAGTAGTTTTAACTTGTTCTTAAAATAGTCAAATAAATTTCATACAAGAATGCTGTTGTTAGTAATAGAACTAAAACTAGAAATATAATCTTACAAATTGATTATAAAACAAAACTAATTATAAAAATTCCTAAAAATCCTTATAAAACCACTCAACACACTCAAGAATATAAACTTAATTCATAAGCAAAGAACTTTTAACTTTATATGCTCTCTCACAAATAAAAGAACATGATCCAATAAAAGCAGCATAAAACTTTTTAAAGAAAGTTTGTATTTTTTTATAATATATTTTATATTTGAAAAGTAAACGAAAATTCAGCCAAAATATTCACAAAAATTAAATATTTTCGTAAAGAATTTATAAAGTTTAAGNNNGTTTAAGAAAGATAGAAAGAAATAATTAACGTTTGCAGCATCGTCGTAGTTTCTATAGCAAAAGTTGAGAAATATTTTCCATTTATATGAGAAATTTCCTATGTCAAATGAGACTTTTTTAAAAGAATATTCATGTTTTGCAATTCTTTTGAAGGAAGAAGGTTTATTCGGTTTGTTTAATATGAAATATAGTTTCAAAAGAGTTTTAGTTCTTTTGCAGTTTGCATATAATTTTTGTTTCTTAAAACATAGACTTTGTGGTTTTAAACGTAACCCTTTTCAGCATTTCTGAAAATGTTTTACATCAGTGATTCTGAAAAGCAGAGATGACATAAATTTTAGATTAAATTTAACATTTTTACTTAAATTTTAAGCTAAAAGGTTATTATGTTTAAATAATCACGGGCTCTTTAAGTATTTGTAAAACTGTGACTATGTTGGTCAAAAAGTATGACAAATTTCAAGAAAACCTATGACTATTCAACACAAAAGTAGAGAAAAGCTTAATTTTGGTTTGATTTTGCTTTAGTATGTCAATTCCATGGTTGGTTGGTTAACAATGGTAGTAGCGCTTGAAATTGACATTATATCGTTAGAATAATCCCTAGATCCAACGCTTTAATGCTATTTATGAAATAAATTTTGGAATTGATTTCTATTTCTCTCAGTTCTACTAGCCCATTCAGGGTAAATTTCCCCAAATATGCTAGTCTTGATCTACACAGCGCAGGAAAAATGCACCATTCGTCGCGATTGTTTGTTTCCTGTGCACACAAACCACAACCTGGACAATCCATCCTATCCTTGCGTTTGATTCTCATGCCATGGAGCCCAAAACTCCAATCGTCACGATTGATATAATTTTCCTGACGTTCTCTCTTTTCAAATTCTAAGTCACAAAGCTTGTTGATAACTTTCTGCATTCAAGAGCTAGTTTGGGGGATATACAGCTTGAGTCTAGGGCTCTGATTGATCCTGACTACCGTGCAGATTGCAATTTTTCCACCTACATCCAAACCCAAATTGGAATACAAAGTAAGGAGCTGTTCTGTTGCCATTTTAATGTCCAGAATTTCATACATCTGTACCAAATTGTGTTTTCTATGTAAAAACCTACTTCACAGCCAGTGCTTGGTTTAGATTCTCAAATCAAATTCTGCTAGAGGGTCATCAGCATACAAAGAAGATCTGGGCGGAATTAACATTTTGATTTTTTTATCAAAAAATTTTATGCAGTAGGCCGTAAATTCCGCGAAGTCCTTCGCTCTTGGGATTGAAAGAATGGCTAGAATGGATTCCATTGAAGTTGTTCTAAGAGGCCCGGTGATATCGATACCAATAGATCGCTGAACCTTGTCCAATGCATTATAGTTTCCTTTAACATAGAGTGCAGTCCACCAGAGATCCGTACATAAAAATTGGTCTCACTACGGCAGTAGAGATCCAATATATTAGTTTAGGAGAGAGAGACCCCATGTCTTGCATAAAGCAAGCCGACACATATAGTGCGCCGTTTGGCCTTTTCTAGCCCATTCCTCAATATTCCTCTTCTACAGCAGCTTAAAGTATAAAATGACCCCTAAATATTTTGCTACCGATGGGCAAAATAAAGTATTTAGCTAATTAGCAAAATAAAGTATTTAGCTAATAATAATAATTCACAAGTAATTTACGTCTGTAAATTATGTAAATAACTGAAACTTTGTATTGAAGTAGTTAATTACTTACCTAATCTACAGGTAAATTGCCCTTGTAACTTACGTAAATTACAGACAGTGCCCATCCTTGGTTTTGCTTCTTTGGATAGCACAAGATGAGTGCCGTTTAGCTTTGGGATGGTGAACCTGGTTCTTATGATGAATGCCCAGTCCATCGGGATAGTATAGACAATGGTCTTTGAATTCTCTCACTCAACATGGTTGAATAAAATCCAGATGATAGTACAACTACATCATCCGCATAAGCTACGGCCTGGATTCTTTCTTTATCAAGTTAACAGAGAACTCATTTACAACTAACAGCCATATTAGTGGGGAGATTACATCCCTTGCGGTGTCCTTCTACATACACTCCTTGTGATTTTGCTTGACCCAACCTCTGAATGGATGATTCTAGAGTTTAGCATCTTTTCAATCCATAGAGTTATATGAGTTGACACCCCAATAGCTCGTAAAGCTGAGGTAATCTCGTGGATGCTGACGTTATTGAAAGCTCACTCAATATCCCGAAATGCCGCTAACGAAGATTCTAAGAAGAATCAGAGTGATATATCAACCACCACTTGAAGCATGTTTGGTATTATTCCATGCGGTCCTGGCGACTTATAAGGTTTAAAAGATCTAATCGCCTATTGAGTTTTCTCCTCTGTAAAAAGTTCTGGAATCAATGTTAAATTGTTAGAAAATATATATGTCTGTAAAAGCCGGACTGGAGAATCAATATTCACACTTCTCGGAAAATGTGTGTATAACATAAGGTTATTCGTTTGGTAGCTAAACCCCATTTGATATACGAGGGTATTGATGGCGACTTAGCTAAAACCTTCCTCAGTTGTATCCTTAACAGAATCAATTTCCTCACAAAATTTCTTCCAATACACATTTTTGGAAGCTCTCTTGGCCTTATTATACTCCCTTAGAAGATTTGAAAGTCTTATTCGTTCTTGTATAGAAAATAGTGATGATTTCAAAACTGTTGGTGATTAAAATGTATGTTTCAACTAGGGAAATTCTTGGACAAATTCACATATGAAAGTCTTCAGTCCTATTAATCAAAAACATATTGTTAATAGATAATTTATTTAAAGCTTGTATTTGTAAATCATTGATTTCCCATCATATATCATTTCTTTCGTGGGTTGGAAAAACTATTTTCCTGACTGATTGATGGAATCGGAAATTAATTTTCTAACTGTGATTGATTTTGGACAAAAAGAAAAACAATGATATTTGAATTTCCACCCTTCAACTTGTTTTCAATTTTATTTAATTTCAAAAATACATCATCAATCAATTATTTTCAGGGAAAACGCATAAAAGAATACTTTTCCCTATGAATGGAAAAGAGATTTGTTTAAATGAAATGGAATTTTTGGAAAATGTTTTGAAAGGCTTTCTTTTCAAGGTATTGAGAATGCCACCAGCTCTTCATAAGGTTTGGTTGTTACAAATTTACTTTTTGAATTATTCAACTAAATTTTGTTCACCTAAATTTTTGTTTCCGTGAGGTATTAAAATTAAAAAGTATATTTTTTTTAACTATAATGTTTTAAAATGATATTGAAATGATAACTTGACTAAAACACAAAAATTATAATTATTTTAGTACTGTTGATCCTTCGGCAGAAGGTATGCTTAGTTCTTTAGCTTCCTTCTCTGCAGGAGTATTATAGACCATGCTTTCTACATGCTCTTCCCAGCACAAACAGCTGGTCCGAATAGTTTTAACTTTAACTATAAGTGGATGGTTATATCTCGTAAAGATCTTGATTGTAACTGACCCTCCCTTCTGTATTGATACATAATACCCCAAAGATTAGCTGTAGTATCCTTCTTTCATACGCTGAAAGTAACTTCCCTTCGGCGGATGTTAGAGTTCAACTTTCCATATATTAATTCAGGAAGTATTAGCTGATGGTATAGTTAAACTTTGGTTTGGTGGGATAGTAGTAATCTGATAGATAGTTGTTATCAACAGTCATCTATTTGCAAGCAGTATCCAAGCAGTTTTAATTTCTACGCCGATGTTATTCCCTGATGTCACTTCAGAGCTCAAATAAATGCGATTCTTTGCCCCCTCGAAGTCATAGTCTTCTTTGTTGAAAGGTTTCGGTTTCTACTTGATAGCAGAGTTACCTTCAATCCTCTTGACCTAGCTTCTTTCTCAGCCTCTAATGCTCCACTTGATGTTGTTCTTCTCAAAATATCTACGTGCTATATATTTATTTGCTTGAATTTATTCGTGATCATATTCTTGGTGAATAAACTACATGACAGAGCATTTCTCTTAGAGTCTTGAACAATTCGGAGACTCCTTCTGTAGCTTAGCTTTACACAACTCCAAGTATCTTGTGGTGACATTTGGCTTAGATGGATGAGTTTTGATAGTATAATAGTAGCATTAACAAGGATCTGTCTCAGTGTGAAAAGTTGGTAGTTATATTTTCCAGGCATAAGACCGCCATTGATAGGTACCAATAACGACTTTAGTCTCTCATGGTATGAAATCATGTCTTTAGCTTCTCATGACATTAAGTAAGCTGATTTCTCTGTAGTTCTTAAACTCACTTATGTCTCCTTTCGCAAAACCTGTGCAGATAAAACTCAAGCTCCATGCATTTGATATATTTTTAGAAATCCGGGATCTTTGATGGAAGATCATATTTAGCTATATTTTGAGCAGTCCCACAGGGATGCCTAAGTGAGACCATTACCTGCAATGACAAAGCTCTGGAGGAGTAACTATTATAAAATATACAAGCAGACAATGCACGACCTTAAAAATGGAAGTAATTGTAGAAAAAATCCGAATGTTAAAAACTCCATACTATAACTGATCAATTTCATAGAAGCATGATCAAGGAAGTATCAAAAAAGAATCCGATTGACCTCTCAATTAGACTTGGGCAGCTACTAACATCCATTTGTAGCCCCATTAAAAGAGCTAATTATGCGGAATGAAAATAATATCAAACGCTAATTCAAATGTCAAATCACTTTCATTTCATAATTTTAATGTATATCTCAAAGCAATGTAAGTTTCTAATCTCAAACAATTTCAGATGCATCAGCTAATTAGAAAATGAACGTTGTTAAAACTAGTTCAAGCAATTTGTGAAAATGGAAACATCAAAACTAGGTAGACAAACATCAAAAAGTTAATGAAGAATGTTAGAACTAATTACATCTTCCCATCATCTAGTCCTTTCAATCTACACAAATTTACTAAAAGGAAACTGTTTTCAAAATACACTCCACAGTACCTGTTTCAAGACCAACCATTTCACTTGAAAGGACCATTTAACCCTTCAAAAAGACTCATCCGAGCAGGTGAACACAAAGATACTTTTCAGTATACATAATTAGTTGAATATACATTCGCTGCTCTATTCGTTCTTATACACCATTTTATGCTGCTTAGCATAGAATAACATAAAATAACATAGAATTGTATAAAAAAGCATAGAAAAACATAAAAAAGAACATCGCTGTTCTATTCATAGAAGCATCTAACATAGAAACAACTAAGTGTTCTTTTGATAGTTCCTTCTTTTGTGCTTTAGATTCCACATCACAAATCATAAACTAAAAAGCATAACATTAAGGATTGTGCAACAGAATTGTTGCAAACAGAATATGCTAGGTTTCTTTCCATCTATCTCATTCTGTGGATATATAACTGACTCGCTTTTAAGTATCCTGGAGCAATGAGATTTTTCTAATAATGGTGTTTCCTCAACTGGCTCATTCGTTCCAATGGAAAGGAGAGCACGAGAAAAGAAAGAATTTGTTCTTGGAGAAAGTGGCCACTAGTGTGGGTGGAATTGTTTGAATTTTCAGAGAAACAAGCTCTCGTGTTATCCAGGAAAATGGATACTCGAGCTATTCAATTCAGGGCAAGTAGAGGTCGTCAAGTATAAATTTGAGACACAGATCTACAATATTTTAAGAATACTTCAGTTACTTACGTTCTTATCTGAAATACTCATTCGTATACACATGCGGGTGTATACTAAAGCCATCTTCATTCACGAGGTAATCACTGTAAAGCACAATTGTGAATAGAATGGCGTAAAATATCAATGTAATCAGGATATCCAAGTCCAATAATAGAATTTAGAAGCAGCATTCACCAGATGCTATATAAGGAAGTCGTAGGAGTCGAAAACAAATGGAAAGAGTGTTACCCCAAAACAGAAAAGTCGACATTAATGATCCTTAGAGTTTATAAAGGGAAATCTAGTGATTTTGCTCAACATTCTAACTTTATATACTCGGACTGCTCGAAGAGTAATAGATCATTTGATAAATCTGATAGGAACGTAAAGTAGTCAGGAGTCAAATTAGAAGTAGTACCTTTTCATCTATCGAACATGGAACATTGGTTTGGCTACCATCGAATGAGGTTAAAACTTAAAGCAAGGGTGAATTGTCCAGGTTGCGGACTATCAGCGCAAGATAATTAAAGAGGTCAAATACGCTAAGGGATAAAAAACCGCTAAAATTCTATTATTGCGCTAGCAATAGTGCTCATTTCCACTGACAGCAACTTCATATAAGCAGAAACCAGAGTTAAACTTTCTGAACCATATATTAGACCTAGCAGCACCTTACTTTAGTTTTGCTGAGGTTAAAGTATAGTCTAAGAGTAGCCCAAGCAGATATATGTTTGCATGAGTTATCTTCCCTTCTATTTTAACGCCGAGTCTTTAAAGTCAATTTCGAAAATATATTTCAAGTCGAGTCTTTAAAATCCATTTCGAAATCATTATCTCCAATCACCTGAAGTAAGATGAGAAAGAAACTACATCGCATTGGCAAAACATTTTGAAATTTGAAAATTTTCCTGAAATCCCTCTGCAGCATATATAGAACTCACGTATCATAGCTTAGATTGATAAGCTTATCTCAGAAAAGCTCCAATGATTTCTCTGTACAAAAGATTATCAAATATTTTAAAGGGCAGGATGTGTATTATAGGTTTGAAGATCTCGCTCACGTTAAGATGGATTGTATACATGAAGGTAGACACCATCCATCTCTTTCTATAGTCTGAGTTTATCTTAAAAGACTAATCCAAACATAAAGTTTCTGAAAATATTTCTGAATCTGTTTCTAGATCTATTTCGAGTCATCTTAATATACGACCAATTGATAATTCTATGATTTGAAATTCAATCCGCTTTAAATTTTTATACTTTAAGTTTAGTGTATAGAAGATGTTGATCCAAAATCTATGGTGCTTCAAAGAAAGATGTTAGTCCATGGATTTTGCTCACTAATTATAAGCTCTCCTTTATATTGACTATGTGACTAGAAGAAATTTGTTTTTTCTTAATTTTCTTTTACAAATAAAAATCTAAGCCGAATAGAAACGGCTCAGCCGGAGCCATATGTTCATTCGGCTTATTTTTTTCTAATTCGGCTTCTTACAAATTCACAAATTTTGAACGATAAAAAATCGGTAATTTGAAAATTTTCAAAATTTACAAGAAGCCGAAAGCCAGTTGGAGCCACTTTTTCTCAATCGGGTAGCCAAATTTCATTCGGCTACCAGTCTGGTCTCTTTTGTCAATCTGTTTCAAGATCGTAAAAATAAGCCCAAGTCGACCGCCGTTGCCAAAAAGTGTACGCATCGATCGCCGTTGCCAAAAACCCGACCTATTTTTTGCGTCGTTTTTAGTCGACCATCACTTTCAAATTTCGCGACTAAATTCTTCGTCGACAGAGAAAATGCAATTTAAGTATAAGTCGTAGTCGACCGTCGTCGCCAAAATTTTACTATGTGTCGACCGTCGCCAAAATTCCGCGACTGAGGTGTCTGATGACTAAAAATTTTTGGGTACGGCCGTCAATCTACTTATTTTTTCACTGTTTTTGAATCGACTATCGAATTTTTTTCTATGAATTTTCTTCAATTATCGGCGCCTGACTATCAACTGGAAAATAAGTAGATGATCATCGACTGCAACTCCTGATCTGTTCTCCTCCTTAGGTGTTTCAGCTGGCTCTTTAGTTTCGTGTGAAGATTCTGTTTGCTATATTTTTATCTCATTTCAAATTTCTGAGGGTAATCTCCGTGCATGATTTTTTACATTCATCCATAGATGAACTAAAATAAACATTTCGATCCCCTCTACCAACAACCTTCTTACAAGAAGATAGTTTGTTTAAGTTTTAATTTAACGTTTCTACATCTTTTTCAAGATACTTGCCAACATGTTTTCACAACGTATATCAGAGTTGAAGATAGTTTCTTCTTAATTCAAAGGGAATCTCCCCTATTAATCAACTTTTTATTTCAGTCAAACAACAAAGTAAGCTGGTCGAATGATTAAAATGCAAGTATAAAAAAGTATAACAACATTATTAGATAAGAATTTTTAAAGTTCTTTTATTTTTTGGCCAAAATAAAACAGCAGAAAGTTGCAGACAAACACTTTGTTGTAAACTATCTTTATCTTGTCCTAAAAAGGATGTCTTTATAAGTTGACTTTGTGGGGAAATGTTTGGGATTGCAAGTCGAGTAGTTTACAAGAGTTATATCAAGATTACAGTGATATCACGTCATTGTTCAGAAATATCTCATAATTTCTGCATGTATGGTGTCCTTCTGTGATTTTCCAGTTAATTCCACTAGTTTTAAGCCATTCCCCTAAAATTATACTAAAACCACTTACTGTCACTTCCAATTTATTTCAAATAAATTAAAACTTTAAAGTAAAAACCCATAAATTCCTTCCAAAATGAAACCATCAAATTAATGACCGTAATAGTGAATAAAAAGAATGATGTGAGCTGACCAGGACACACGTTTCTATAATAAATTTTCGTTTAGAGTCTTCCACAACTTCCTCCTGAAATGTCAGATTTACGTGTCATGTGGGATGTTCCAAAAGCGAAGAAATGTAGATGTTGGAAAGAAAAAAGGAAATTAAAATTTACTTAAAACATTTTGAAAATTTTATCATGAAAATTAACCTTAATTTAAGTTAAACGAAAAAGTTTTCCAACTTTTTAATATAACCGATTTTTCCACCTCCTCCTCCTTCTCTCCTTTGCATTTAAAATGAAACTCTTTTCAACACAAGGTTCCCATCAAACATCAAACCGAGAAAGCAGGGAAGCAGACAAAGCATCCAATCCTACAAACCTTCCAAGACAAAGTTCAAAAAGATGTAAATTCCAATTAACCTAAAACGATATGACGTGACAGAAATTTTACACTTCTCGCAGGAAAGCTTCCCTTTTTTTATGCTTATTTTTGTTTTTGGCTTTTTCGAAGTACATACAATAACATGGTAGCACTTGGAAAAATCTTCAAGAATTTGATGATAATATTCATTAATAAGTTTTTGAGATGTAGTGTGCCAGTACTTAATGACTTCAATACCTTCCAAAACACTCCAGCTTCCTGGTTTGGAGAAAACTGTACATACAGATATTTATATTTAGGTATTAAATCCGTGGCTTCTTCCAGTCTGAAATTTTAGGAAAGATGATGGACATAAATGTTGAAATAAGTTTAAGTGCAGTCTAAGTGATCTACGAGTTTACCAGCGTATGTTTAGGATTGCGAAAATTTATTCTTTTTATGTCGCACCCGTAGTACCGATTTCAGCAGATCTTTTAATTGTATCACTAGATTAGTAGCTTGCCACTCTATTTAAGGCAGGCCACCTCACAATTACACCAGATGGTAAAATTGATATTTCAATCGCTGTGTATATCTAGAAAATTAGTTCATACCCAAAGAAGATCTTATGTATATGAGACCTATAACGGAACTATCCATATTTTATGTATTTGATATCTAAAAATATAGTTACATGTAAGTTGCTAGTAACTTACGCAGGTAACTAATGGTTATTTAGTTTCTGTAACTAATTACTTTTACTGTGTTGAAGTTAGTCATTACTAATTTTTATTTTATTTATTAAATTTTTATTTATATTTGTATAATATATTAATAAAATAGC
>HF735012.1:2760-14900 GCA_000341915.2 Megaselia scalaris
GGGGGGGGGGGGGGGGGGGGTAAATATTTTTAGAAGCAATTTATATTTCATTGTAGAGGAAGGAAACTTCCATCTTTTGTCCCTCAGGAAATTCTAAGTAATACACAGTACAATATATCTTTCAAAAGCAAGGATTGGAAGTATTATAAAATTTATTAGCTCTACACAAGAAAAAACTTAAAGGTTGACTTGGGAAAGATGATAATACGTGGACAGAACACAGTTCTGAAATGAATCGTCTTTTGATAATCCTAATCAGGATATTGGGTATCCAGTATGCTACCCGCCTAAACTGGAAAAATTTTTAACAAGGGGGCAATTTTGTGGCCCATCTACTCTTTTAAGAAATACAAATTTCCAGGGACGGATGACAATTATTCCGATAATGGTACAAATTTGTAGCTCTTCTTCGGGGGGGGGGGGCTTAGAATTTAACGTCATGTTCCAATGATTTTTAGGACAACGAAAAATAAGACATTTTCCCTAAAATTTTAATTAAAAAAGCTTTAAGGATGATGTTCTGGAAGGATATAATCATTTGTCATTAGGGGGGGGGGTTGTGTTCATGCCGAAATCAGTTAAAATAAATCACTCAACGGCTAAGGACTTTATAACCAATAGCTTATCGATTCTTCTTTCAAAAATCATGGAAAGAATTATTGGTTTTATTGTATTTAGTGTTTCTAAATATTACAAAATAAATAAAGTTAAATTTATGCAGAAAACATTACCGGAATAGTTGTTAACTTCACTACTTAGTTACGGTTAGTTACATTAGTTACAAATACGTTACTAAACTTACAGTAGGTAACTAATACAAATATACTTTTTGCCCATCTATGAACAAAAGTTATATCATTGTCGATTATTGGAGCTCTTCGATTAACCGCCACTGAAAGTTTAACGACTATTTTGGGTCTGCAAGCACTCTTTAATTCTCAAAATTATTAGCCTCCAACACTGCTCTACATCTCAAGATGATGGGAATGTGGACTTGAAAGTCATATGGTCATTGTTCAATTTTGCAAAAGTATGATTTCATTTCAAAAACAAAATTCGATTATATTATACTAAAAGCTTTTTTCAATAATAAATTTGATATGGATATACCTACTAGGACCGAGAACTTAGTTACTGAAGACTTTGACCTGGTTATTTTCACTGACTATATCTCAAATAGGATCTGGGACAAGTTTTGACGCAGGTTATTGCATTCAAATTACTTAATGATTGTTCAATTTTTCAATGTGAAATATTTTCCATTTCCAATGCTTTTTATTTCATTAAGACCTCGAAGAAGGAACGTAAACGCATTTGCATTTGTTTAGTAGTTAAGGAGTTCTAAATGCCCTTTGTGATCAAGTCTAAAGTTGTTCTTGACTGCATTTTAATTTTAAATGAAATTTGTAACGGGAATAAGGCTCCAGGAAATGCTAACATTGATGGCAATGATCAACACTGGTCTTGGACTTGCGATACTCCTATTATGGTAGCATTAGCTAACTTTTTTTCTAGGACAAATGTTTGCAAAATGCCAACAAACGTGAGATTCTCTCAATACTTGTAAAACATTTTAGATAATATGGCCAAAGATTGATATTAAACAATCACAGGAGCTACTATTTCTTAGAAGGTCTTCTATACGGAATATTGTATAAGCAGTTTCCGGTCATTTACCAATTGGTTCGCATGGTATCAAGTTAGTGTTCAATGTTCCAGAACTAATCTTGGTTTGCGATACAGTTGCTGTCGAGATTGATTCTTCCAATTTCTGGGGTGAATGTCCCTTCTTAAAAAGTAAATGTAACTGAATTTTAGGTTCCTATTTCTTTAATGATCTGAAATCTTTTCAACTAGAAGACTGAACTTGAAATCCAGACTTAAAACTGATTATTGGGGTCAACAATGTTAAAAGCTGACTCTTTGTAGTATTTAATCTAACTTCTATTTTCTTTTTTGAAAACTGGGCAGATTATACTCAAGCTCCAACTTACATCTTGTCCCTATTCCAGATTTTTATTAGGATTTTATGGAAGATCTTTTAAAAACTTGATCTCGCTGTTTTAACTCCTTCGGCAAGGACTCCAATTGTACCTGCACTTTTCTTACTGTTCAGTCACAGGTTTTGAAACTCGTGGAATTTGATTTCTGGGCTGTACGAAAAAGTGGAAAATATACTCCAGCTCTTCTAATCTTCTTTGCGCCAGAGCTGGACTTCACTCATCACTCATTTTGAGCCCCATCCCTTTCAAAAGGATTTGTTTATTTTTTCGTCTTTTGAATTCACTCATCAGGGGTTTGAAACTTCTTCCTAGCAAATTCAAACTCTCTCATCCTGGAGTTGCTGAACCATTCCGTCTAGCTCATTGGCTATCTCATTACCTTATATTTCCACATTCCCCGGAACCCAGCCTTAGTGAGTTAACACTACTGAGCTCTTTTAAAGACTCCTTACATGTCCTCTTTACTGTTGACGATATTCTTTTCGATGTAATCGAATTTAGCTATAAATACACCTGAACCCGTACCTTCTGATGTCCTTTATCTATTAGTGAACGCTGAAAGCTCTCATGGAGTAAGTAATTCATCCTGTTTCCAACTCTCCCTCTCAGGGATTACGTAATTGGAGATGAAGTTAAAATCGTACTCCTGTCCGATGTAATCAGTATTCTGTTTGCCCATGTCTACTTCGGAAAGAATCGCCCTGTGACCATAGCTTCTTTCCTTTGTACTCTCTCCAATGTAGCACACCGAACCTTTTACGTAGAGCTTGTCACCAAACCCAGCACGCTTAGGCTATATATAGAGCCATCTTGTTATCTTTGAACTAAATCCCCAAGATTTGCATATACACTTACTACACGACTTTTTTCTTCTTTCTATCCCCAAGTACTTGGCACTGTTTGAGAGCTTAAGTCCCACTCCGTCCAGTATTGGGTGTCTAAAGACAAGAATACGATGCCTATTAGTAAAAAGAACAAGTTCGGTCTTTGTCGCATTGACTCCAAGACCGTTCCCACTCTATTTAAGATTTTGATATTCGAAGTTGCCTGTTATATCGTTCTCCATAACTTTCCGTGTCGATATACGTCAATTCCTTTCCGTATCCGAGGCATCCTGTTCTTCTTCCTTCATGTTTTCCATATACATGTATATACTTACGTACATAATGTAGAGTTCCAGACTGGTGAGCCGCAACAGTTAGTGTGCTTTATTCATATCTGTAACATTTCGCAACAAGTCGTTTGTCACTTTCAGTTACCTCTTGACATCCTCCTACAATCCCTTTTAAAACAGATTCACAGTTACATAGTTAAATTTTCGTCATGAAATTAGATTATATCTAATAAGTCAGTATGTCTAGATGGCATCGAGCCGCAGTGCTGCAGAGCTCCAAGATAAATCATAAATCCAACACAAACTTAAGAAAATGTTCAATGCCTCTTCGAGGTTAGGTCTGATTTCAAATCTATGGAAGAAAGTCAAAGTAAAAAGTCAAAAGTGGGCGTGAGTAGGGGTGAGGTCAATTTATATATGTTAGGGGTTTTTAAGAACTTCCGCTCTTCTCAGGACCACTCTAAATCTTTTTTGTTCTTAAAGCGCTATCTGTTTGCGAGCTTCTCTAAAAATTATGTACGGGTGATCTGGAACAACATTTATATAAAATAGGCTTAAATATTAAATGTTATCTCTGTGACATCCATATTCATAGTCCTATTAATATTAATTAAGTATTTCTTACAGTGTAATATGTCAACGACAAAAAAACAGGAAAGGATGATGAAATTTGGGATGTAAATTTTGACACTGTCCTTTTTCCACACGACAAATTGTGGGGGGGGGGGATCCGCCACTGTTTTCTACTTGGGATATCAATCTTACATTTCCGCTAGAAATTGTTACCTACTTTTTAGAGTTATTAAAGGATTTCGAATACTATTAAAGTATTTATAAACATTTATATCTTTTCTACTAGGGGTGTTGAACAATGGTTTCAACTGTTTCTTCTACTTGTGATGTTGATCGTCGATCTCCGCAATCGATAAATAACTTTTATAGTAATTAAAGGATTTCGAATACTATTAAAGGAGGTATTCAATTTATATCTTTTCTACTTGGGGTGTTGAACAATGGTTTCAACTGTTTCTTCTTCTTGTGATGTTGATCGTCGATCTCCGCAATCGATAAATAACTTTTATAGTAATGAAAGGATATCGAATACTATTAAAAGAGTATTCCATTTGTGGCTTCTTTTCTACTTGGTTGAACAGCGATTTTAAATGTTTCTTCTACTTGAGATGTTGAACAATTATTTAAACTGCTTCTTCTACTTGTGATGTTGATCGTCGATCTTCGCCATCGATAAATAACTTGTATAGTATTTAAAGGATTTCAATACTATTAAGGAGGTATTCCATTTGTGTATTAAAGGGGGTATTCCATTTATATCTTTTCTACTTGGGGTGTTGAACAATGATTTTAAATGTTTCTTCTACTTGGGGATGTTGATCGTCGATCTCCGCCATCGATAAATAACTTTTAGAGTAATTAAAGGATTTCGAATACTATTAAGGAGGTATTCAATTTATATCTTTTCTAGTTGAGGTGTTGAACAATGATTTCAACTGTTTCTTCTACTTGGGATGTTGAGCAATTGTTTCAACTGTTTCTTCTACTTGGGATGTTAATCGTCAATCTCCGCCTTCGATAAATAACTTTTATAGTAATTAAGGGGGGTATTTTATTTGTCGCTTTATATATTTTCTACTTAGGGTATTGATTAATGAATTTCACGGTTTCTTCTACTTTAGATGTTGATTGTCGATAAAAATCATACTTGCAGTTGACGCTGAAAGCTTTATTTTCTGCTTGGGATCGTTTCGCCGTAAAAAATCATACATTAAGTCGGCGCTAAAACGCGTCGACTGTTACCCACTTTTGTCATTTGTTCAAAAACAAACCATAGTCGATTGTCGTCGCCGTCCACATCAATTAATAGTTCTGAAAAGTTGTATTCTCCAAGATTATTTCCCTGAACCACCCTTTTCCCTAACAGAAAAAGTGACTAGGACGAGAGATGGGAGAAAAAACTTTTTCTAATTTTTCCTTTTTTCATTAGCAAAAGAACTAAATTATTATTTTTGGGGGGGGGGATTATGATTTTTGTTTGTTTGTGTTTGTGGGCGGACAAAGATAATTACTTACTGGTGGCAACAACAAAAACAACGACAACGGAATGTCCTTGTCGTCGCTGGATGTCGTCATCTCGACATCATCACACTAGTAATAATCATCATCATTATATTCCCTAAAATCAACTTGGTAACAAGAACTAATTTTACATTAGGGTGATCCGGTTTATTTTGTATTTTTATTCCTTTTTTTATTTGGAAGTTCGTAATTGAAGATTACGAATTATTTTCAATTTATTATTTTTCGGCAGAATCCAGCTAACAACAATTCTGCTTCCAGGCGTTACGATCTGTTACTCTCCAATTAGGTATTACAAGTTCTTTGCGGTCTCTGTCCTCTAGATATACCCAACCTGGTCTTTGGCAAATTCTTCTCTTATTCTTTTGAGCAGTATATTTTTTTAGACGCGGTATTACCTTCCATCCATTCTAGATGGGCTGCCCAACTCAGGCGCTTCGTACGGATCATGCTTACTATGCGTGGACTATGCTTACTATGATGTGTAGTATCTTTTTTTCAAAAGAAGCTAACTGTTCATCAGCGGAAGTCAAGCTCCAACTCTCAGAGCCGTACAGAAGCACTGAATGTCGAGCTGGTTTTATAATCTGACCTTGGTTTTCTCGAAAGTAGCTTAGGGGGGGGGGTTGGTGTTTTTTGTGTTGCTCGAACAATGAACAATGAAATCGTGCTCTGATCAGGTTGTGTTCCGAGGTAATGTTTGCACCTCTGAACGAGAGTACATTAAGTATACTCGAAGATTGTCGGCGCTCTGTGAGCACATGGTCGATTTGGTTCATTGTGGATCCATTAGGTGAAATCCATCCTTGCTTGGATCTTGGGATATGAGAAGAATGTACTGCTCACCACAACATTTTTTGTTGTTGCAAAGTTTATCAGGCGCTACCATTCAATTTGGTTGTGTTATAAAAGCCATGCCTCTCATAAGCTCCCAAGTTTATCAGGCTCCCACCATTCAATTTGGTTGTGTTATACAATTATAATTATAGTTAATATAGATCGCACTGGTTTAAGTTATATCCTCCAACTCACACTTTCTATTCCATCTGATCTTTTTTACGGGTGTGATGTACGCTTTGTAGGTCTGATGGATCTTCTTTAGGACTTCAAACCTTCTAGGAATACGAAGAGTCCAAGAAAAGATGTTTATCTCATAGTCCAATACGTTTCCGGGTGGAAACGTATTGAAATATGCCCTTTTCTCATAGTTGGCTTTACTATGAGTGTGATCAGCCACTAAGTTGTCACAGCGTGAAGGCATAGAATTGATTTTAGGTTGTGCAATATTGATAGAAAAATATTGCTTCAGAAAAGTTACGGAACGCAATGATTTCTTTCTATACGAAATATATCTTTTTTTGGAAAGGTTGTGATCTCAGGATTACGAAAATTTGCCAAGACTACGTTTCCATAAACACATCAAATATAGGCAATATGTCCTTTTTTGGAAAAGTGGTGACCTCAGAGTCCGAAAAATTTCAAGGGAATGGTGGTTTCTGTTCCTATGATCAGAGGTAATTTAGTAAAGTGTGTTTGATTGTTTTTATACAGATCAATGTCGCGTCGTCCACAAAATGTGTTCTGTTTTTTCAAAAATTCATAAAATTAGCTTCGAAATCAGTTTTAGGTTTAAAAGTATAAAAAATGGCAAGAAAACAATTTCTCTCCTCCTTTCAACAGAGGTTCCTTCAAAATCTTGATTACATGTAAAATAGAACTTAGAAAGCTTGGGGGGGGGGGGATGGATTCAATTCTTAACAACCCTGGCCTTATCCATAAGTTCCAATATTAAAGAATTTCAAAATGTCTCTATGTCCTTTGAAGTAATATTTGAAATTTCATGGCGGATTTAGCAGCTACCACTTTCAGGGTTGTTCAGAGATGGACAGTTATTTACGTAAATTACGAAATTTACAGACGTAAATTACATGTAAATTACATACGTTGTTAATATGTATTTTTTTTTTAATTCCAACAATTGGATTCAATCCGTCGTTCAAGCGCTGCTCTCCTCAATTTCTGCGCCAAAATGTGTAAGAAAACTTTTTAGAATGTGTACTTTGAGGCAAAAATCGAAGATGGAATCGCTTGTGGATAAGCCTTTGTTCCAAACTTTACAGTGAGAATAATTCACAGTTCTAATTCCATCCATTACATACATCCCGGATGGAATTTATGAACAACCCTGGTCATTTTAATGTATAAATCTATAGGTTCAATATCTTATCTTTTCTCGTAAATAAAATTAGTTTGCATTTGATTCATTTACACCAAGTCCATTCTCCTTTGTACAAGAACTTAATATTTTCAATGCACCCTCAATCAGATTCATTGTCCTCTGACTATTATAATATCCTTTATTTTATAATTTCTTGAAAATCATGTTTGTTACTAGGAGCCATAGCAGGAGGAATATTACACATAACTGCAGCGTTCCTCTTGTGATAGCTATCCTGATTTCCATAATTCCTTAAAACGAAGACTTACGTTACTTACATGCAATTAACGTCCGTAAATAACTGATTTTTTGTATGAAAGCAGTTAATTACTTATGCAATTTACGTGTAAATTAAGTAAATTACAGCATCTCTGACTTTTCTCCAATTTCTAGGAATAAATCTAAAAAACCTAAAGAATTTCATCTGAAACCGCTGACTTATAAGGTTTAAAGTTAGAAATTGCCCCTTTTACTTTGACTTCCGAGACTATTCTATGACAAGAATCTAATGGCAGACCTAAGCATCTAATTCTTACAGACGAAATTCATAATTGCCTATGTTCTCCGAATACATAGCAATGGAGAGGGTTGGACACTTTTTAGCAGTCAAATGGATAAATTCTTTGTCAAAAGTAGTTTCCGATGTCACATTCATTACCTTGGGAAATGCCCAAATATAAAATAATGTCCATTTCCTGATAGCGGTAGACATTATCACGGGACACTTCACAAAGCTAGAGAAGAAAGCAACATATCTCGAGTTTGTTCTGATCGGACTACTGGTCTTATTTTGAAAATGCTTCCAGTAAAAGTTAAAACACCAACAAAAATTATAGTGCGACGAAAGTTTTTAAAAATTTAAAAGTTCTTGACTTTAAATTTCAAAATATTTTTGGAGAGTTTTTTTTTTATTTCTTATCTTAGAATACAACAATGTACTAACAACTGCTCAATAGTCACTATGGAAGATATTAAATTATAGTCATATCCACTTTAGGGGGGGGGGGTATTGGATATTGTGTCTAATGGGCTTATAATCTTTTAAATTTTCTTTCTATTATGGATTGTAACTAAGAGAATCTTTAGCTCCATATGACTATGGATCTAAACATAGATATATTGAAAGATTTAGACATTACTATGTTCATAAGATTCAACTTTCTTCTAAGCGAATGATATATTCATATTCTATAATGCAATAATCAATAAATTTCTATTTCTTATTTACTTTACAAACTTTAATTTACATAAATTTTCTAACTTTTGTCTGTAAATAACGTATAAATTACTAATGTAATGTACTAATTAATGAAAATATTAGGTCAGTCCATCTGTGCTCAAGTCTATTATGCTTTGTAAGAAGCTAGTCAAAACGTCTAAGCTAACCAAGGTTTGGACATGACAAAATTATTTGCAGTCAACGGATGAAGTCTTGTCTACCTAACTTTAGATCTAGGAATACGTATTATAGGATTAGGATGACTCTACCTGTATAAGAAGAACGTCTGTAAATAACATGTAAATTATGTAATTAATGAAAATCTTCAGTCAACGCATATATTCTCTAGTTTAAGTTCAAAATATCACTTTGAGAAGTCTTGTGAATACCTCAAGTCCGGACGAGGCAACATATATACTATAGCAGTGCAATCCAATGTGTCTAATTAAGGCAGGACAGTATTTGAGTCTTATAAGGCTTCGCAATTATTTCACGTGAAATTAAGATCCTAGCAGTGGATTGACTCCAACCAGCATCAAAGAACACTACTTGATCTTCCTGTTATCTTTTTGAGATTCTAAGGAAGACCTCACTTTATTTTAATATCTTTCTCTTTTGTTAACTGCTCCCTACGTGCACTAGATGAATTCTTTGTGACCTGTTCAACTTCAAATTAATCGTGCGAAGCTACATATATGTCGTCATCTGGTAGTTTAGAGGAGATTACTAATAACATCTTCTTCCGATGTAAATTTTCTCCTCTACAATCTTCCGAAACTTTACATACTCGATGAAGCCTAACTTTCTCTGCAACTGTTAGTTAATTACAAAGCTTGGCTGGTCCATCCTTGAACATTGGATCACATTTGCACCAATTTGATCGTCATGACAGCATCACTAAACTTGATTCCATTTGCGTCTCCTTGATCTAATTAATTAACAAGTTAAGATGAGAAAATCTAGCTTTTGATCGAATTCTCCTCATAGCTTTTCTAATGCTTTTGTTCACATCGATCAGCTCATATGTCTCTATCACCTACATAAAAGTACCTGTGGAACTTACATCCAACAGGTTTTTCAAAGCTTTACTGACAATAGTGGTATTTGATGAATTGGAGTCTTCTGAAAGCGAGTCATCAAGCCAATTATAGTCGTATCACTTTACACTATAGAAGATACGAACTAGGTTCTGGTAGTATATACATATTTAAACATGTGTTATATCCTAAAGTTTTAGTACACCCTAGTATAAGAGGTAATCATAAATAAAGTCTTTTTCTGACAACTCACATGATCAGGAAACATGATCTAATGATCAGGAACTATGAAATACTTTTAAAAAGTCCAAATCAGGGATGGGCATTGTCTGTAATTTACAAGCGCAATGTACATGTATATTACGTAAGTAATTAACTAGCTTCATACAAAATTTTAGTTTTTTACGTAAATTACGTAAATTACATGTAATTTTTTTTAAATAAATAGGATATAACATATGTATATTAAAACTACTATAAAACGACATTGGTTGTGACATACATTGGATGGGATATTCGACTTTTTGAAGAATACCTAATTTTGTAATATGATACACTCAAAGAAGAACTTATGTATATGAGACATATAAAGAAGCCATACATATTTTTATATATGTGATAGCTCAAAATATGTTTGTTATATACATAGGGGGGGGGGAAGTATAAACTCGCACCACTGGTGCGAATTTCGCATGGATACAATGGAAATTCGCACTGGTGCGAATTTGCTCTTTTAACAGTGGAAACTCTCACCGGTGCGAGTTTCCTCTATAAGGTAGAAATTCGCTACCCAGGATGCGAATTTGCACTCACCCAGTATTTATAAGACATCAATATGCATTATGTGACATCCATATATTTTGCATGTGACGTCAATGTTTATAAACGTTGCACTACATATTTTTGTATGCCGCAGGCATAAATTTCTTGACCATATTTATCTATATAACATATTTTGAGATATCATAGTTGTCAAAAGGTTTTAGTTGCATATAAATATATACGATTGATACATGTATGATACGTATAACATACATTTACATGCCATGTATTTATATATTCTTTCTTCTTCTTGTTCAGAATATATTTTTTTGTGGAATAATACTTTTATTTGGAAAATATTTCAAAATAATAATAATACAATCTAATAGTTAAAATAATTGAAAATATTGCTTTCATGACTTTTGTTGGTAACATCCCAGGGATGGGTACTGCCTGTAATTTACGCAATTTACACGTAATTTACGTAAGTAATTAACTACTTCCATGCAAAAATTCAGTTATTTACGTAAATTACATGATTTACGGACGTAAGTTACAAGTAAATTACGTAAGTAATTAACTAAATACTTCACTTTTCCTATCCATATAACTTCCTTCAAAGAACTACTAAAATATGTATAGCTACCTTATATGTCTCATATACATAAGTTCTTCTTTGGAAAAAAGAATAAGGATCAAGAAGAAGATATCCAACTATTCCAGAAAACGTATCCTATTCTAGAGATTAGGTTAAAAACTGTTTCGAAATAGCTAAAATAGATGCGCATGAAAATGATAATAATTTGCTATCAGATCTGCAGTATCAAGCTTAGTTATGGATCAAAATAGATCTATCTATGGATCCATAGCTCCAAAAACACACCTCGCTACCAACAAAGCCATAGCTCATATTTTAAATCCGATGTTAAATATATTTGAATTGTCCTTGTTACATTTTATATTAAAAAAATCCTACAAAACGATTCGATCCTGGATCTACAGTATCAAAATCTTATGTCATACGCTGATACACTGATCCATAGATAGTATTTTGAAAAATTTACCCACAAATTAAGTTAACGAATTGATTGAAAATATATTAAAAATAGACGTTCTTGATGAATTTCTGGGAAAGGAGGAAAGAGAACTTGGTTTCAGATCCAGTGATTATAAGCAGCTGGATCTGAAATCAAGCTCTGGCCGCTTTTTAGCGATGTAATAACTGAATTACTTACGTAATTTATTCTAAGAGAGATAAGCAATTATTTCTCTGTCGCTCTTATTATGAAAGGTACTAAATTTGGTGAGAGAGTAAAATAGGCACTAAATTTATTTTGTGAGATTCATCCACTCCTCTTGCCCGGAACATCCAAGAAACTGACTGTTTTGCCGACGAAATTAGTCATGGAACTGCAAACTGCTGAAAACTGATTAGAACTTAGTTCCAGATCCAACAATGAGAAACACTCACTCCTCCTGTTAAGAACCACCATAGAATTTCCAGAAATTCTTCGTTTTGTGGACAAAGAACTGTTTTTAATATTTTTAAATTATAAAATTTACAAGGAGAGATTTTTATACATATGTTATGGGAAGTAAAAAAACTTATATTTTATTTTTGGATGAAATTAGGATTTAATAATTCAATTGGGGGGGGGGGGGGGGGGGGGGGGGGGGGGGGGGGGGGGGGGGG
>HF735084.1:12800-25644 GCA_000341915.2 Megaselia scalaris
GGGGGGGGGGGGGGGGGGGGGGGGGGGGGGGGGGGGGGGGGGGGGGGCTCTCCCACTAAGGTGGCAAAAACACTCTGTGGAAGAACACTCCTAGGTACAAGTTCTGCACTTTTAGTAAAAAACTCTGACCGAACACTATTTTTAGATAGGATCTTCTTGTCTCCGCGCTTAAAAAATATACTCTGGCTTCGCAGCTCAAGTTACCGGTCTCTTTGCTCTCTCCAAGGATGCAAAAACACTCTGTGGAAGAACACTCTTTGCACCGGTTCTACTTCACATCACGTTTAAAAAATATACGCTGGCTTCGCAGCTCAAGTTTCAGGTGGCTTCGCTTCCTCAAAGGCAGCAGAAGAAAGCTTTGTACAATGTCTACATTTCTAATAAAAAAAGTAAAAGTTTCCAGTCGCTCTGCTCCCTCCAAATTGATGGAAAGCACTTCTGTGGTGGAAATTCCCACCGGAGCGAAATTCAACTTCTCCGGATTATTTACCAGATTGACTTCAAAAAGAGCTCTTTTTAAGAATATTTATGGTAATTTTTGGATCCCTTAGATGTAATACTAGCAATAAGCAAAGACTATATGTATGAAACATGTTCCAAGCTCTTTGATATAAGTTTATTTTAGAATCCATTCCTCAAAACTATTTCGAGGAATGTTTGTAATTGAAAACTTTGAAATATTTTGAACAGTGTGCTTGTAAAAAAATACATCATTATTTTAATTTGTCTGAATGGATATGGATTGGCTTCGCTTTAGCGTTCCAGTCAATTGGGAGTCAATTTCTAACTGGTTTACGATGAAATTACTGAAAATCAACTAAAAATAAGTCCACTCCAAGCTGCGGTCAACGTCAAGTGTAGGTAGCGAAAGCTTTTAGTTTTATCAAGAGCCTTGTCATTGATTTGGATAAAGAGTTTTGTGGTCTATTTGGTGTCGATCTCAGCCGAGTCAGTGAACTTTCTTTGATCAACACAGCTGCTATGGAGAGGTGGAAACTGTTCCGTGACCTTTCTAACGATGTACTTTGTAAACTCCCACATCATAAAGCTCATAACTACTAATAACTGCTAATTAAACGTTGAAAATCGTTAAACATCCAACATAATCGTGTTGCATTCTTTCTAATAATGAACCGAATTCCATGTCTTGAAAGGTTCTAGATGCTAGTTTTATGAACATGGCTGAAAGGCTAAGCATTCTTCAGTTTAATGATCTTTCCATTTTTTAGTAATTGGATTTATTTAATAAATTTGTTATATATTTTTTGGTAATTACAGACTATAGGAAGTCTTGTAATATAATTCAGAAATATATTTATATTTTTATAACAAGAAATAGTAAAATTGTACTTACTTTTCCAGTTAAGATGAAGCTTTAATTAGTTTTGCTGCTAAGTTGGAGATGCTATCCATTCTCTCTGGTCGCAATCATAGTTCCTTGTCGCTATATTTAAAGGTCAAGCTGATACTTATGTAGTTCGAACAGATTCTCACATCACGTTCTTATGAATCGGGTACATAATGCTGGTAATCCTCTCTTTTAGCATCTCTTCCTTCATCTGGTCTTCCGAATCAGTTATGTTGAAAGGATGCCGTTTGAACCCCCGATGTTCTTCTACAATCTTTGGATGACAGTAGCCATTGCTGTTGTTCTATGTAGTGGAACATCTTCTTTTTGATTCTCAATCTAACATTTTGAAGCATCCCTGTTTTTCTGTGGACATCGTCAATAGTAGCCAGTATCAGTAGTGTCATGGATTCTTTGTTTATCAGGACATCATAAGTAGCATTTCTTAATTTCTAAGCATCCCAATTGCTATGTCGGATGAACTCTTCGAATTATGGCCAGTTCTTAATAAAAAGATTCTATGGTAGTGGTAGGAATCTATGTTATCAAGTACCTTATGTATGGATCTAGATGTAAATAAGTCGTCTTGCCAACCATGGTTGAATATGGTATGCATGGTATAGTATCTCTATAGTTCCCAGATAGATGTCTTCAGCGAGCGCAAATTAAGCAAATGGTTGTAGATACTAGATGTTATACTGGGAGTTAATAGAGGCTTGCCCATCAATGTCTGTCTTTGCCTCTAAAACTGTAGACATATGAAGAGATAATGTGTCTTGGAGACAGAAAATTGTAGAATTGTGTTTAAATCCTTACTTTTATAAAATATCTTATAAGAACAGTTTGTAATTGATAACAAGTTTGTTCTCAAATACCCTAAAACATAGAAGCTTTTCTATCAATGTTTGTTTTTGCCTCTAAGTGCTCTCATGTTCCGGGGACATATATTAGTCTCATAGTCCAATGAGTTTCCGTATTTCCATCGTTGTAATGTGTCCTCTTGATATCCGAGACAATATTATCAACTTTTGTGGCTTTATTATTCAAAATTTTCACTTCAATTGAAATGTTTGAAATGTTCATAAAATTGAAACTCAAGGATTACCAACAAGTATCAAATCCGAAAATCTAAAACTTTTGAATTGAATTGTATCTGGATCCTATCAATTCTTTTGTATAAAATCTTCTATGAATAGAATGTCCTCAAAGACCCTTCAACAACACAACTTTAGCTTCAAAATATCACAACTGTACAATCAAAGGTGACGCATTGCTTCTCCCAGACAAACCGAACCCACTCCTTTCCACCCATTTCACTCCCATAAACAAATTCCAAGCTAAAACACTTCCGCTTCGAAGGAAAAATTTCTTGCAACAAAAATATGTATAATAAAAAAGATACCCGAAACAGAAAAAAAAACCTAGAGAGTACCATTAACCTTTCAAAAATCTAGAGATACAAAATAATTTCTTCTTTATCATCATCAACATCAGCATCAACAACAACATCATGAACCAACAAACACTGAAAGTGTAACAAAAATTCTGGAAAGAGAGCCAACGTGTTTAAAAACCACCAACACAGTCACACACTTACTAAGAAAATCTCTCTCTTTCTCTCTGTCCAGAGCGCGAGAGCAAAGTCTCTCTCTGAGCTCAAACCAAAAAACAAAACTTGTTTTTCCCTCGTTGTCAATAAATTATGTGTTTTTTATTCTCCTTTCTACCTTTTGTTTTGAACCAATACAACCATGGCTCAAAATAACTACCAAAAGATAGTTACTTTAAGCCATGGTTTTGAACCAAAACAGAAAAAAAAACTATACAGTTGAATTTTTTCTACTTCGTAACGTGGAAAGCCTCTCTTTCTACATAAATTTCCCTTCTAAGTCGCATTGTCTGCTTCTAAGCGTGGATTGAAAAGTAAACTTGGGCTCAGTTGTTATTTTGTTTTACTCTGTGGCATGGAAAGCCTATATCAAGTACAAAGCCTCTCTTTCCCCTTCTAAGCATGGATTGAAAAGTTAACCTAGGCTTTGGTAGAGTAGGCGCGAAAATGAATCTATTTGAATCTATAAAATTGATGTAAAACACTAATTCTTATGTAAAATTTATGTAAATTATCGATTGATGGGTCCAGTTTCTTATGACAGGCCGCCGCCATGACAGTCACTAACCTCAGATATCAATCTTGGGCTCAAATTCCAAAACCAATTCCGATGAAATTTTTATAACTTAATAATTGACTGGATAATTTTAATATGTTTCTTAGTTAGATATCAAATAAAGATGGATTGACATGCAAACCAGTTTTCAACAAAATGTTTTTCTCTTCAAAGGCCTAGATTGATGAATGAAGCTAATTTGTTGACCGCTATTTCCTAGATCTTGATCTAAATTATGTTCTGTTCATAGTGCGTGTAAGCGGTTTCGTAGCAAAGTAATTACTTTCGGACAATTTAGGTTTTTGATGGTCTTTCAACTTGTCGGAGGTTCAGAATTAGTTTGTATTACATCATAGGAACTTTTAGATTGTACTTGGAATTAGTGTTTGTAACGCCATTCATTCAAAAGCATGGAATGTCAGTTATATTTTAGAAATGGAATGAATTTAAGTATAATATGTATTAAATTTATTAGAAATGGAACAAATTTAAGCATGAGTGGTCTTGAGTCATTGTAAGACATGTAAATACTCTTCTAGGTGTTCATTATACTAGCTAGATATCTGGAGAATACTCATATTGATTTGGGTAAACATTTACAAAATGCTTCCATTTCCTCCTATATTGGAAAATTTTTTCTCAGTTGGTAATTTTACTTTCAGTTGGTAATCCCCAATTACTTTGCGTCATGGTTTACTAGATCCATTATCTAACACGGAGACGACCCCGTTTGTCACTCGCAGTATTATTGGAGAACGGCCTTCTAGGTGACCATGGTACTAGATATATTTCTGGGGAAAATTAATATGGGTTTTAAATTTGGCTTATATCAATACGCAAAGTTTTGTTCAATAATAATCCTATAAGGATCTTTACAACGAAGTAGTGCTCCCACGAAGTTGTTGTCTTCAGAGATTGTGCTGTTTAATACATATCTATTGGAGGAAATGTTCTTCTTTACACACTTGTACGTTAAGGTAACAAGGGTTCTCTCTACTTGGTTATAGAAGATGTGGTTTTCTAAAAACTTTAGTACATTTCTAAACAAAAAGTGAATCAATATGACCTAAAACTTAACCTAGCAAAAGCTAACAAATTTATACTAATATTTGTTCTATTCTAAAATGTAAACATTTTACTTTCGATTCTGCATAGTTGACATAGTGATCCATTTCGTCAAACCTCAGGACAGTTTCTGATAATCCTCAGTTTCTTCTGGTCTTGGTTTACTAGGTCCAGTTCTTGATGTCACAAAATGTGCTAAGACAAAGGGTTCTTTCTAGTTTGGTATAAACTTGGTCGTTTCTGAACATTCAGAGGAATATGCTTCCAAGTAGTTACATAAAATTTCGCACAATCTTTTACACAAATCATGATTACTAGGAAGGATGTTAGTCTTAATATCTACTAGCTCCAGTGGAAACTTCTCTAATCTCCAGCTTCTCTAATCTTCTTTGTGACAGAGCTGGACATTCACAAAGAATATGCTCAATATCCTCGACGACTTGTAAGTCCTGGCAGTAGGGGGGGGGGTTTTAAAGTCTGTGCTTATTAACTTCTCTGAGCACATAATTATAATTTCTTGGACGTGTTGCGGAAAAGCATTATAAACGTACATCGTACAACTAATAATAACATTCATGACAAAATTCAAATCTAACTCAAAACCCATAATTCCTCTATAAATACAAGAACCCCCAGCAAGAAGTCTATATGCTTACTCATAGAGTGGCGACCCAGAAAGGAACCGAACCTGTGTTCATTGCACAACTAGGACACAACATACGAAATTTCTTTAGTTATATTGAAAATTCTTCTCCAAGTACTAAGGATTCTTATGCAAAGACTAGAAATATACAACAAGTAAATCATAGTTTTGTAACATTGAAATTAAAATGTCCTTAGTAAGTGTGTTGGAAACCATTTTTCATGAATTTTTAAAATTTCATTAACAAAAGTTTTCAAAAACTTTTTTTTTATATTCTTGGACAGTTGGTAAAGACCCGGCTTATTAAGTTCTCTTAGTTACTTTACTTTTATGCTGACGATCCTTGACAGAATTCAACTAACAACAACTATGTTTCCAAGTGTTATGGTTCCTTGCTATATTCCTTAATCTTCAGGAATCTCTTTCCCTATTCCAAATTTTCAACAGAATTTGGGAAACTGTTGAAGCCTGATCCCTCTGCTCTACAGGGATGTTATATGTACTTGTGCTCTTGTTGTTTTTCAGGCGTTGAATAGTTTTGTTCAATTTAGTTATATTCCTTGTTGTGGAATTTGAATAAAATTCTTGAGGGGCGATTCTACTATTGTAATTTAATAAAATATTCTCGACTGATTTCTGTTTCCTAGAATCT
Organism: Megaselia scalaris; assembly: GCA_000341915.2. NCBI lineage: Eukaryota > Metazoa > Arthropoda > Insecta > Diptera > Phoridae > Megaselia > Megaselia scalaris. The sequence continues at coordinate 18,674 of HF735084.1, forward strand.
CCAGTCCATTTCTTCAACCCTCTTCATTTATTCTTGTAGGCTGCGATGCCCTCTGCGATGCTTCTCTGATAGAGAGTCTTATTCGGCAACATCTATCATATTCTTCGTTTATCCCTGAGGCTTTCATATACCCACAACTTCTACAGATCTTTTCTTATAATATTCAAGCATCTAAGCCACTATTTGTTGACATCCAGCGGTTTTGTTGGATTCTGTCCTTAATCTCCCCTTTTTCTCTCCATCGGATCTCTTGAAGGGCGGTGATGTACCCACCATATTTCTTCAGTACTTTCTTTAGATCTTGTGTGGTTCCTGGTCTCCACATGGTTCTGGTATTGCTACCTTTATCTCCTTATCCTTGTCGATTGTCGTGTATACCTGTTCTGTTTCGTATCCAAGGCATGTTGTTGTTTTCAAAAGTGCTTTGTTTTCGGAATTTATGGGACTATCCTTACGTTCCTAACAGCGTTTTTGTGCATTCTGCCACCGCGGAAAACATCAACTTAGCTGAAGCCAATGGATGTCGCTTCCAGACCATACCACGGCGACATTTCATCAGCAGCAGTCTTTTATTGGTAGAAACCTTTCGGAAGCCTCCCACCAATCCTCAGAAAGTGATCCACAGTTTAAACTTCTCTAAGCTCAGTTTTTTTTAGATTTTTTGAAACTTTTCCCAAAAAAAGTTCTCTGTGCAATAGCAAATCTTTAATTGCAAGTAATCCATATCTCAATTGAATATAAATGTAGACCAGGAATGGGATAAAAGTTAAATACCAAATCAGCTAATTGAGTGATACGCTTCGTTGTTTTCCCGCTCAACTAAGGTGTCATCGTTTACACGCTTTTAATGAAAGAGTGAGAAGGCTTTTATTGTGAATTACCGCCTTTCTTTCTTTTTGTAGCATTTTAAATATCTGTTGCATGCATTTGCTGCAAGTGGTGAACTTTAGGAAAGAATGTGGCGCCACTGGAAATACTTAAATTTTTAATAGCTTTTATTAGCTATTTAAAAGCAAACCAATTTGGTTGCAAGATTTGGATCTGAAGAATCTTAATTTGAAGCAGAAATTTAACTGATTATGAATCATGATCGTTTTTTGGTACAGTTAATTAGAAGGAATATAATTTTTAATTTATTAATTTATTTCTTTTATACATTTTTATACATTTCCAAAAATATTAAGAAATTTCTATTTTTGTGATTTGCCTTTAATTTATATTGATTTGATATGGGTTTTTATTAAAATTTATATTAAATATCTGTAATTTTATTATTTTCAAGTGTATTGCTTCTTATTATTGGAACATGGATATAGCGATAACTTTGCTTGATACTAATATTATTTTTCTAAGAAAAGGTTGAAAATGTTTTAATTGTTAATACTTTTACCGACAAATGTTTTCTAAAATAAAACAGCAAAGTATATTTCGAAATATGCTTTTTCGCTAGAGATTCCACAGGAAGCTTTTTGAGGTTTTAAGCACTCCGACATGATGGAAACAAGGATCTTTTAGCATACAGAAAGAAGGCTTGCAATAGCTTCTATCACCTTTTTTGTGTGCTGGACATATAATTCTGACGATTCATCTTTTCGTTAATCGAGATATTTGCCAAAAAGCGATGGAAGACATTGTTAAAGGTAGCTTCTGCTGCCTTTACATAGTCTCTAGCTCTATCCACTTCTCATCTTGATGGGGGAACCTCAGCATTGTTTTAGGAAGCGAAAAAACATCTGCTTTGTTCTGTGCGTTGTCATTAACCAATTGAATGAAAATGTCCTCCAATTGCATCGCATTTTCTGTTATAAATTGTCTAACCTTACAGGCTTTACACTTCTATGCTTTTTACAGTTTTTACTAGGGTATTGTTTTTCCCCTGTTTAATGACATTTCTTTGTGATAAAGCATACCCTTCTCACAGACAGCTTATTCTTGGTTTCACCATCTAATTGATTTTCAGGAATGGGCAATACCTTCCAAGTTGGTAGTCGTTATAAGTAGCACTGTCTGTAATTACGTAAGTAATTAACTCATTCAATACAACATACTATTTATTTATGTAAATTGCACGTAAATTACGTAAGTAATGAACTAAATACCTAGCTTTGCCCATCCATGTTGCTTTTGAAGTCCAATAACTTCGCTCCATTTCATAAAATTCTTCCAGAAGCTAAAAACACCAAGATCCATAGGAATCACTAACATTCTCCTCATATCTCTGCCGAGTGGCTTCCGAGTTGAAAGCTGTTGGTATAATTCAAAATCAGTGTGAGGATCTTTCCAAGAAAATGTAAATAAGATGGTATAAATGGCTTCTGTAGGTTCCATTTGAGTGGTTCCATGTCTGAAGATGAATTCTGGGGTGTGTGGAAATAGTTGCTCCAATAATTCTAAGGATCTTTCATATTTGGATTTAATATTGTAAGATCTATATAATTACAGCAACTGATAACCAAGTTTTTCGATACAGCAATGGAAATCGGTCGTTTTCGAAGGGACGTGTGGGTAATTTACGTAATTTATTTACAAAAATAAATTACATGTAAATTACATAACTCAAATTTTAACTTTTCCCATCACAGGTAGATGTTTTCTTCGCAGAAGTTTCATATCGTAGGGGAAAGCTTAATGTGATATTGTAGAAATTGCCTGCTAATCGAAGCAACCATAATATCTTGTTGGTCGGTGTCCATCGAGACACACAATATTTGGCTTTCCTGCGGATGAAAAAGCCCATTTCAGCCTGATGTTTCGTAGTGGATGTAATACTGACATGAGTTGCACAAGTCCTTTCCCCTATTTGCCCAGGTCCTTTCTATCTTCTAATCTCTTGGAGGTTCAAGTTGAAATCTTGCATGAATATGCTAAATCCCTGTTCCAAATTTATGCGTTATTTACATTATGTAAGAAATATAATGTAGAACACATTTATGCCAAAATCTGGAATCCTAATAATCTGTAAAAAATTAGTTAATTACATTATTTTTTATACAATTATTTAGTTTTTTACATTTTGTAAAAAACATTGTTGACATATGTAAAAAAATGTTTAAAAAGAAGAAATTTCTAGTTAGGCTAAATTCTTTTGAAGGCAATATGATATTATGCAGATGCTTGTTAATTACATTCATAGTGTCATAGGCAGGGATGGGCACTGTATGTAATTTACGTAATTTAAATGCGTAATTTACACTTAAATTACGTAAGTAATTATCTACTTCCATACAAAATTTTAGTTATTTCCGTAAACTATATAATTTACGGACTTAAATGACATGTAAATTACGAAACTAATTAACTAAATACTTACGTAACTAATTAACTTGCCCATCCATTATCATAGAGATTTCATGTCATCCTGTCCTTGGGCCACTTGTTTCCGGTTTGTTATTCCTTCATATTTCAAGCATGACGCCTTGATGAAACTTTAGATGGTTTAGAACTCATTAGATGTGCTTCCTGATATATCAAATTACCCCATATATTGTTAAAATTTCCCCAAGCTTCTTCCAAACTGGTTAATTGCTTCTAATATCCATTGTGAAGTTAGTTTGATTTTTGGGATTCTCTTCGATATCTAAGGATGAAAAACATTCCTGATGCTCCTTGATCTATCATGAAGCCACATTTGTATGACTCAAGAACTTAAAACATCCTAGAGGAGCAGATATCTCTATTAAGAGTTCAACTGGGATGATTCAAGTTCTTGGTTAGACTGTGCTCTTTCAAAATTGTTGTTCGTAATACTGTTCGCTTAATTTTCCAATGAAATATTTTCATTCTATCATCTTTAAATGATTGATGGTAATTGAATTATTTTAAAAGCATATAAAGAATATAATATTTTTTTCAATTACTTTAACAAACAAAGCTTACTTTAAACATATATAATCAGCAGGATGATCTTTTACTGTTAGATGGTTAATTCAAGCATAGTTAGTTACCTGTTAGATGGTCTTTTGACTGGTTTTGATTAATTGCAATCTTGTAAAACTATTAAATTTGCATCATTAATGCAATGTCGCTTATCTGATTGCTTGTCGCTTATATTCTATATGATTGTAGATAATTGAGCATGTGTTCCAAGTTGAAAGAAAAAGCTGACTGATTTGTGAACAGTGACTGATTCCCAGCCGCAAATAGCGCCACAAAGTTAAGAAAATTGGTGATAAATTCCAATGATTTGCGATGCGCCGCTTTGAATCTGGTGTCTTTGTGCCGACTAAATACTAATTTATGGACCAAATTGTTTCCACATTTCTGCTCGAAACTCTTGTCAAAGTTTATGACTAATTTATTCAAGCTAATTATTGTCAATAAAATTTGAATATATAATTGTAATTAAGAAATATTGAATGTGACAAGGAACATTTTTATTAAAATTTTTGGAATTACCATATTGTTCTATTAAACTTTCCACACTATTCATAAATTCTTAGTATATCAAATTTTGCATAACTAAAAATTTGTTGATAACATTTGCATATAGATTTTGTCTCAATAGAAATTAGAAATGTTAGCTTAAATATCAGGAGTTCTATGAAAAATGGAAGGTAAATCCAATATTTCCCGTAACCACAAATTTGTTGCATAAAAGTTTTTTTTTCTTTTATCATTTAACATTTTTATATCAATGTGATAAAAATATTTGGAATTGCAATTCTATACATTTTTATAGAATTTTTAATAAATGTATTTGCACTAATTTCCTCACAACCACAAATTTGTAGGATGTGTTTTAAAAAAAAAAGTTTTTGTTTTGTCGTAACTTTCCAAACGAATTTAAAACATACTATTTCTCCATTAAAAGTTTCACAGTTTCATAGCCACAAATCTGTAGGATCTCGTTTTAATTTTCGGCTTGATTTATTTAACATATCTTTATTTTATTATGTTCCCCCAAAAAACTTTCTTTACCTCCTATAATAAAAGGAATCCATATTTCTCTTATAACCACAAATTTGTAGTATGCATTTTTTTTCATGTTTTAAATTTGTTTTTCAACTTCTTTATAAAATATATATCACTTATGAAGTTTTCAAAGCTGTTTAAATATATGAAGATTACTTTTGTCCTACAACCACAAATATGAAGGATAGTTTTTTAATATAAAACATTAGTTGATTATAGAATTATTATAAAATATAAGTCTTTTATTAACAACCTAGTAAGTTAGAAAGCTTCTTTCTATAAATGAAGAATATTTTGACCAACCACAAATTTGTAGGATATTTTTTATAAAATTAATCGTTTTTATTTCAAATTTCATTTAACTGTAGAACTTTTATCAAGAATCTGCAAAGCTATTATTATAAATGATGAATTTTTCCCTCCAACCACAAATATGTAGTCTAGTGTTTTCGATATAAAACTAATCTTTTTGTCAATTGCCTTTTGATGCTTCTGTTAATTATGAATAGATTTAGATTTCTGAAAAATTAATACAAAATTTCCCAACCAACAAATTTGTGGCTATCAAAATCCAAATATATTGAAAGTAATATTTCTTAAAAACAATTAAAATTTAATTTAAACAGAAGATGCGACATACCAATCATAAATTGTAAATTAAAGATATGAAAAGATTAATAAATATATTGCATTCAATTGTAATCTCCAATTTATCATTGGAATTGCCTTACTTAGCGGTCTTTCAAAGTATTGCATAAATCTAGTGTGAAGAATTTTCATCAGTGTTTGCAACAATTATTAAATTTTCTTGAAAACTGAAAAAAAAGACGAGAAATTAGTTTGAAATTCTTAGAAAAAATACTTAAAATTAACAAATTTTACATAAAAAACTCGAAAAAATAATTATCTTAAAAGATAAAATTCTATAATAAACTTGTCCTTCTCCATAGAAGCAAGTATATTGTCAATAAAAAGAACTTAATTTCTAATAAATTGCAAATTCAATTATATTTATTGTTTTTGTTTCAGCTATCGTAAAAATTGCTTCTTCTTTGTCTTCTTAGTTAATTAAATTTATGCAAAAATACAAAAAAAAAATATATTAACATTTTATGGTCCTATGTTTTAATACATCAGTTTCTAAGACATACTCTGAAAAGATTTTCAGGTGAATGTAAAACTTTAGGAATTATAAAATACAAAGAATATTTTTGTGAATTATTTGCATTTTATAATTTTATTCTGAATTTTTTTCAAGATTTTTCTTATTGTTTTGTAATTGTTATGAAAAATATTTGTATTTGATGTAATTTTTGAAAATGATTTTGGATTGGAAAAATTGGTCATTACAGAATTTTGGACCTTTGCCAAATTTTAGACTCAAATGTATTTTTTTTTAATTTTCAAAACAGTTCTAAATTTTAAATTAACATTGGTCCTTCGGTCCGGATCTTATTGGTTTCTTAGCACAATTCTTGTTTGCTATTGATTTCTTTACCAGATTCCCTTCATTCCCTTCCCTTCATTCCATTCCCTTCAAGAAGAATTCTTTGTACGAAAATTTGGAGTTCTTAGTGCTGAACCTATGAACAACTTGATAGTAAAATACTTTATAATATTTTACTACAATTGAATAAGAACACTTAGAAACATATTTTTGTAAATTATTGACATTTTCAAGATTTTTATTAGTTGTGTCATTGTTTTATAATTGTTACAGAAAATAGTTTTATTTGATGTTTCTAAATTGAATAAAAAATGGTCCTTCCAGCCGGATCTGAATTTTTCTAAACAGAATATACAGAATTTGTTTCAAAACATGGTTGGTCCTAGTTTTAGACTCACATCTCGAGTAAAATGCTCTCGACAAATGCATCTCTGACTGGATTTGTTCTCGTTGATCATATTTGATGTCGGAGAGTTTGATGCTCTCGTGATCATTTCCAGGAGGATATTTAAATAGTTGCACGATAGTGAGTCGCTTTGTCGAAAACCCCTTACAGTCTTGAAACTGTTGGAAATTCCACCCGCAGCTTTCACACAACCAACGTAATTCCAAG
>HF735137.1:2928-16089 GCA_000341915.2 Megaselia scalaris
TTTAGAAGCCCTTGTACGAACCCTGTACTTAATTATTATCCCTGATTCTGATTTAGCTCTATTTGCAGGATCTGAATAGAGTTCTCCGTCCTTGAAGTTACTGCTTTAAGAGCAATGAAAACTCCTGATCCAGTATTTCACGATGAATTTGAACCATCTGTGTATAAGGTCATAAAAGTAGAAAAATAGGACAAAAATCAAAAAATTATTAAAAAGAAGGATTAGTTAGACAAGTTCATCTGGTAGGCCTGGTTTTGTATTTTATATAATTTAATAAACGCAGAGCGAAGAAATAAAGCACCATCAGAAACACAAATTCCGCACGACTGTCTCAAGACAAATTTTCTAAATTTTCCAAATAAAATTGTGTAGAAAACTAATTTTGGAACTTTAAAAAATAATTGTTCATTAAATACTAGTGAAACAGCGTCCCATGCCCACAGTGCGACGGCTACTTTGGAGAAAGGAAAAGGAGAACCCAATTGCACCACAAATTCTTGTCCAGGAAATGCCCAAAAGAATTTTCCTGCAGTCCAACAAAAAATTCCAAAATGAATGACAGCTTAAAAAACGAACGAAAAGCATCAGCAAAAAAAGCAGATAATTCCGAAAACCCTCAATTAAAATAAATTTTCTCAAGTGCACGAAATGCTGTCTCTCTCTCTTTCCCTCTTTTTGGTTTGTTTTTATATTTCTTTTTTGTGTTTCTTTTTCGCTTTTTTTTGCCTTATTTTTATTTACATTCAAGCGATTTGCGTTTTATGGCGTTTTTTCTCTTGGAATTTAAATGAAAGCGAACAAGTTGTAGAGTGGAGAGAGAGAGGTGAGAGTGAGAGAAAAGTGAAGAAGGAAGAAGACAAAATCGATTTGAACTAAATTTTTATATTTTGTTTTCTTTCTATATTTTGAAAGCAACAACTTTGATATGGATTCTTTGGATAATTTGTTTTCTTCTTGAATTGAGTCCTTAAAATAGGATTTCACGCAGTTTATAACAACACTTGTATGATTAGAACAATCTGTCATCATTGATTTTTAGAAATTTTATTTTGAAGGTCTGTGTTATTTTTTGTAAGGATTTATTATTTATTATTAAGTAAATGCTAACACTTTCTATCTCCATGAATTCAGTCAAATAGGAATCCAGCAAAATAAGAATTCTACGCATTATAGACATAACAACACAGTCCTTGAAATATATTTTTTATGAATTTTTTTAACACATATTTTGATTATATCATTGTGATAAGCTGTCATCATTGATGATTGGAGAAATTAATTATTTAAGGATTTAGTTATTGCAAGCAATCCTAAGGCATTTGTTTTTAAAAGAAAATGTCTATGTAATATTAAACAATAATTATAAAATTACAACATTCTTGAAATTTAGGACCTTTAGGCTGAAGAGGCGATGTGTATATGATTAAGCTTTTGAAGCTATGAAAAGAAACAAACCTGCATAGGCAATAGAATGCCTATTAAGCAACAATGAATGAAAAATTAAGCAACACAGATTTTAAAATATTCTATATCTAGAAATGTTGACATATTAACAAATATCATCAATACAGAAAGACAAAAAACGTTATTTTATTGATAATTTAACGATCAAAATTGGGATTAACACCATCAACAATTATCAATAATTTACAGATAAATAAACGATAAAAATATTTGTATTGTTGATTTATTGATGAATTATTGATAACTGTCGATTGCGAATACCTAGGACCAACTATCAAAATCGGACTAGGCGTTTGAACAGCACTCAAAGAAGAACTTATGTATATGAGACTATAAGGGAGGTATAAATATTTTATGTATGTGATATCTCAAAATATATTTGTTACATAAATATGCGTGTGAAATCTATAACAGAACATAAATGTATGCATATGACAAAAGTATGTATTCAATGCATATAATCATAGATTTACGTAATCTATATATGTCACATATATTATTGATATGATAATAATATTTAAGGATACTATATATGATATGATACTATTTGCAGAGAAAAAATAACTCTTAGCTTGAGCGTGAGAAGAGCATATGGAGAGGATGAAAGAGAATATCGCTGAGGAAGATGGCAATATTTAGATGAGAAGTATACTAAAGAACTACCATGGAAATAAAGAGCTAGAAACCAGAAAAGTATCAATATAATTATAACAATATGTCATATTTGAGAGATTTTTAATGTAATGAATTGTATTACTATTTATTTTAAAATATTGAAAGTAATTCTAAAGCTCTTATTTTAAAATGTTTTTTTCTAATCTCAAAAATCCCTAAAACTTTACAATTACCATCAAATTTCTGCGTATTAAAAAATCAAAACATATCTCAAATAAAAACAAAACTTAACAAAATGTCAAGAGTTTCCTAGACAATTAATATAATATGTGTTTTGCAAGCCAAATAGACCCTAAAAATCATCAAAATGTAAAAAAGAAGTATCATGACGACTCAACCCACGACCTTTCAATATCCCCATACACAATCCTCATTATATTCCTAAAAATATTTACAAAATATTCCCCTTTTGCCCTAAAAATATATAAAACATCCTCTTTAAAATCAAAACACTTAATATTTATCCGTCTGTAAACATGAAAGGAACAAATTCGAAGCTATAAGTAAACCCTTATATGTTCTGTTGTTCAGGGTTGTGATAGAAGTTTTCATTTAATAAAATATAAATATATTATAATAAAATAAAATATACTTGAAGTGTAATGAAAATGGGAATGAAAATAGATGGAAATGTTCTTCTGGTCATGGCATTCTACCATTTTATCCTCAGCAAACATGAAAAATTAAAAAAAGGAAGACATGATTATTTTCCTTTTTCCTTGTTGGCTGACTCGCACACCCCTCAGCCGACACCGCGCCGCCTTTTTCACCTTCAGCTGAAACAAATGGCCACCATAGCTATTTTCATTGCTCTTTATTGTATTATTTTATTTATTCAACTTTTGGATTAATTATTTATCCTGTTGTTGTTAATTTAACAGAAGAAATCTGTTAATGATGCGTTGTGTATTCGCTTTTGGGGTGGATTTATTTTCTTTGTTGATTAAAAATCAATGGGAGAGGAATTCCTATTGGAAACTAGCAACACTGGAAGGGATTTTTACTATGGCAACACTTGGCAATTTTTATTTTTAATTACAGGCTGTAATTGAACAGTATTCTTTTTTTATTGCTATAGAAACATGGATGTTTAAGAAAGAGTATTCTCTAAGAGTATTCAAAATTGATTGGAAAATATGATAACTGGTAACGTTCAGAAGAATTTTCAATATAGCAGCACAAAAAGAAAAAAAGTTGGAAAAATTTAACAACTTTAGTTGTTTAAAAGTTGTATAATTCAAAAACTTTAGTGTTTAAATAAAATTTATTTATTTTGTTTATACTAAATGAAGCAATTCGAACGGCATAATGGTTGAAATATTGGACTGTCATCAGGAAGGTCAGAATTCGGGTCCCATTAATGTAATTCTTATTTTGATGAAATAGTTCTTAATTTAACAACTTTAGTTGTTATATACATATTAACAACTTTGGTTGTTGATTTTATTTGGGATGAGCACTTGTGGCAGGAATTATTATTTACTAATTCTATTGAATACTGGAAATTTTCTTATAAATTGTCAACAGACATATATAAATTGAATTAGACATATCTCAAGCAATCCCGAACAATTTGGATTTCTTAATTTTTACTGTAAAGCGTATTGAAAACTGACAACGGATATTCACTATGGCAACACTTATACCTTTTTTTGTTGTAAAATTACCCACCCTAATATTGATAAATTTTATAGTACTTGTACAAACTCTAGCAAACAATAGTACCAATACATAGAACTCTTTCTTAACAAATTCTAAATTTCCACCTTCTAAAAACAGCCGCTAAATTGCGTCCAACATAAACAATTAAATTGTTAAATCTCAACCTAACGACTCGAAATAAAATCATCCAACCTTAACCCTTATCATCTATCCAGTTCCAAAATCTATTGTGATTTCGTGACAATTTGATCCAAAAAAACAAGCTTTGTCAAAAGAAAACACAATGAAATTTCGAGTGTCATTCCCTTTTCACCTGAAATAAAAATGATGATAAAACGGAAAGAGAATTATATCTCCATCACAAATTGACTTCTTGTCTTCTTCAAGTTCTTCCTCTAAATCGTAAACCTAGTAACAAAGTCCTTCAACCTTTTGACCACAACACTTCCTCTCATCAAGTCACTTCCAACTCCACCTGTTTCATCAATCTTTACCAACAATATCATTCAATCTGCACCTCCCCAAACATAAACTATAACAATGGAAGCAGTATAAATAAAAAAGAAGCAAAAGCACTAAACAGCACTGCGAAAAAAAATTAAATTAATATTCTTTATTAAATTATGAGGAGCTAATAAAATGTTTGTCTGTAGAAGGGCATTACAGTGATTATTTTTAAATCTGATATCACTGCACAAGTAAATTACTCGAAATAACTTAAATATTGAAAACAGCAGACAAACTTTCATTTTTATTACAATGTTTGTCTGTAGAGGAGTTGTATGTAGGACATCACTGGGATTATTGTTGCAATCTTACATCACTGTACAAGTAAATTACTCGAAGACACTTGAGAATTGGAAACGTACAGATAAATAATTTCATAAAATGAAATAATAACTTGACAATTTTTGTCTATAAAAGAATTATAGGGCATCCCTGGGATTATTTATCAACCTGACATCACTTTATAAGTAAGTTTCGAAAAATACTTTGTCTATTGAAATTTTGTGAAAAAAAATCTATTCGACTTGCTTATATAGGGTATCACTTGCAGAATTTTTCAGTCTGACATCACTGTACAAGAAAATTACTCGAAATAACTCCAATATTGAAAAACTACAGATAACAAATTGTAAGAAAAAAAAATAAGTTGCTAACTTTCCAATGTCACCTCAGGCTTGCCCTTAGCTTCCATCCTATCATAAACCCTATAAATCTCAAAAATTAACTCTGAACAAAGGAATCTAACAATTCCCCAAGTGTAAACTGTACACAGTCAGTCCCTCTGAATGGAACAAACAGCTCCGCTCGGCTCCTGCCTTTTAGTAATCGAAATTCCAGACTGACATGATTACGAACGATAGATAATAATAACAAAAATATATATCTATGTAATATCAGAAAAAAAAGTATAACCAGCACCATTCAAGAAAGACAAGAGAAAAGAGTCGACTCTCGACCAGACCATGGTGCTTATGATGGCATAGCATCCGGTAGACCGAAAGTAAATCATTATATGGTTGGTTCTTCCATAGCAAATGGACTATAAAAAATATGTGTGCCCAAAATGGAGAGAAGAATGGATGGATATATTGCGATTTATATGGAAAATGTATATATAATATTGTATCTGTTCCATTCTTCACTGTTGAGTGGGTGGAGAAAGGGTTTTCCTTATTCGCTTGTTATTGATTGTTGCTTTGAAGATACAGATACTACAGCAGAAAATAAAAACAACACACAAAACATGTAATAGAGCGAAAGAGTATTTATGGTGAATGAAGAGATATGTAAGGAACTGTTATTATATAAGTTAACAACTAGTCGTTTGACCCATCCATAAAATATGGATTGCAGGGATTTTCATGAGTTTTATTAGTTTTTAATTTATTTAGATTCATGATATACTTAGAATTTGAATGGGGCTCTAACGTTACGTTTGTCTTTTAGGAACGTAGTCACTTGATAAACAATAACGTCACGTATTTTTTTTTCGTTCGTAATCACTCATCATGGTCTTGAATTACGCGTGACATTTCATTCCATACGTTTTCACATTTTTGAAGAGCGGAGCGGTGTTATGCCACACACAAAAGTCGTAGAACCAGTGCTTAAGTAGGTTCTTCCAAGCCAGTCTACATTTCCAGTTGAAAACTCTGTTCACACCGTTGTGAAACTTCAAATTAAGAGTGGAAATTCAACCAACTCGAGAAGTCCGATACATAGACTTTCAAGATTAGTTTACACGGTGACTTTGGATGATGTAGGATAAGGACATTGATTAGATTTGTTTGTATTGCTCGAAAGCTCTTTCAGAATCGTATTTTTCGTTTTTGTGCTTCCTGAAGAATCTTGGTGAGTTGAATTTAATGTTCAACAGTTTTTGGAAGAAATTTGCAATAACAATTCAGCATTCCAATGAAACTTATGGGCTCCTTCCCAGCAGTGGTCTTCAGAAAATTTTTGATAGCTGGAACTTTCTTTTCTGTTGGAAGCGGACCATTTTGAGTGATTTTGAAATCAAGGAATTCAAGTTCAGGTTGAGTGATTTTGAAGCAAGGAATTCAAGTTCTGGTTGACCAAAAAGACATTTTGATGGATTAATGATTATTCCATTTTCTCTCTTATCGAACTTTGAGATTTAAATGTTCTTCAGGTATTGATTCAATTAGAAGATCTGCAAGGTATAAAAATACGAAATCCAGTTCTACGGATTCCTATACTCTGGAGAGTAATCTTAATAATTCCAGAAATAACAAAAAGAGATTCTACCTGGATAAACCAAAGTTCAGGATTTTATTTCCAGAAAGGAGGAATCTTGATGGAAACTGCTTGAATACTTTGTATATGTTTAGCAGGAAAAGGTTAAGGACGTGTCTCTTGAGTAGTCGAATAATGTTCTCCGATCGTTGGATTTCTTTTCGGTGTTCAGAATTCGCAGTCGATATGAATATAGGAGGCATATTTTCCCCATCTCAAAAGTTTCGGTACAATTTTGTTTCGTCTCATTAAACGCATCATGATTCTGCATCATGTTCAAAACGCAGGAAGGATTTGATCACACGGTCTGCTGATCAGCCAATAAGGTCATCAGCATAAGCAAGGACCTGGTTTGACCTGGTGTTGATATTTGCTGTTACCATAATCAATTCGAACAGGATTTTGAAGAAATTGTGGAGCAACACATTGTCGGAATCCTCTAATCATACTCCGTAGTCGTATCGAGTGTCATTCGAAGTCACTTGGATAAGTTTAATGGGATGTCAAATAGGTTCATAGCTTTGAACAATTGTTCCTCTACAGTTTGTTGACGCTTGTCGGGAGATGATTTCGTGAGTCTTTTCAAGGATTTGCCTCTGTGTGAAATCGCATTGGTAGGATCCAACTATTTTGATAACTTAAGGTTTCAACATTTCACATAAGTTGGAGGACAGGATTTTTTGAGCTATATTAAGACTGATTCCTCCATATTTCTTACATTCGTCTTTGTGCTTTGATTTCACATCGGTTCTGCATTCCAAATTTCGACTAGCAGAAGATGGAATGTTTTCGTTGGGGTTGAAGATTCTTCTTGATTCTTGGTAAAATTTCCTAGTCTAGACTCTCTGAAAACCTCATGTTACGTTACGTAACTTTAAAAAAACTCTTAAAATTGTATTTTCTATAAAAAATATGATTATTGAAAATTTTAAAACCCATTTCAGTCTATAAACCTATTCAAAAGTACTTAGTTTATGGAATTCCTTCCATTACTCACATCCACTTTTATATAAAATAAACTCTTCACAAATAATATTCTCGTAAACATTTTAAAATAATGATGAAACAACGAACATAAAAGTAATGTTCACACTTGTTTCTTCCTACCAGCAAAAACCCACCTGACCCAAATAACTACTAACTACGATAGTGAAATTTTCCATCAGTGTAAATAAAATAAAATATATTTTATATATAAAAAAAAACTAAACTAAAATAAAGTATGTCGGTTTGGTTTTCTTCAACTTGAGCCAAACTAATTTTTAAAATGAAATAGATTCGCTCTGATGAGCAGGTGAACCTTTTAGAATCGTTGTAGATTTATTTTTATTGAAAAACTGTGACAGTCTTCTTTCGTTTCCAAAAAAAAAAAAAAACTTTATATATTTTAAACTGTTGCAAAAGGAAAGAATAATGGGAATCTACTATAAAACTTTATCAAAGTGGAGAGAAGAAAAAATATTATATTATTCTGGAAAGAATTTTGGCGCCGCAACCACAACTTGCATTTGGGGAGTTAGTTTTATTGATTTTGTAAGGGTTGTCTTTGGTTGTTAAGATTATTTGATATAACTTTAGTTTTTATATTTTCAAATTACATTGATTAAATTTATTTTACAGATTACGAAATTTGTGATTTCCTTAATTCTTGATGGTAAATGAAGTTTCTATGAAACTTTCTCATTCATATAATTCGCAACTATATATTTGTTAATGTACAAAAAGGAAATATTTTAGAATATAAGAAACACTTAAGATGTTCCTGTTTGGCATTAAAATGGATTGAAGATGAAATTTTTCGCTCGTATAATTCACAACCATCCAATTTTTAATTACTTGCTAAAAATAAGCAGTCATATTTAAAATATTTATGTAAAAAATTTTATATAGGAAATAAAATTATTATCTAAACTCCTTATTGTCCGAATTACAATTACATGTCCTTTTGTAATTTGAATTTCCATTAGTACAATTCCCAACAAGACATTTTTTGAAGGCAATTTGAAGGTATTTTAAAAAATGGCTTAACCTATCAAATTACCATGAACTGAGAATCAAAACTCAATTCAAATATCAATTCATTGTCTATCTAAACTAAAATCGTATTTTCCCACTCATAAAATTCACAACCATAAAATTTAGAATTTTACAAAATTTATAACCAAATCATAATAAATTTTCGATTTGAATTCGTAAAATTCGCAACTATAATTTTAAACAATTAGCTATTCAAATTAAGATCAAGATGAAATTTTTCACTCGTATAATTCACAACTATCATAATTTCATGTCTTGAAAAAATCATATTTAAAATAGACATTTATCATTCAAATAATTTATTCCTGAAGTGTCGTTAAATTACCCAAAACAAAAATTATAAAAAATAATATTTTAAATGTCCAGTCAAAAAAATTATAAGAAATTATTTTCCATCATGTTCATGAATTTTCTATTGAAACTAATATCAAGATGCAATTTTTCATTCGCAAAATTTACAACCATCAACATTTCTTCAATAGTCGGAAATTACCAGCAAAAAAATAAGAAAACAAAATATATTACGTCCTAAAATTTACATTAAGAGAGTTCTCAGTAAAACATTTCAACATATTTTTTTTAACTCGTATAATTCACAACCATCATAGTTTTCTCGATTGTTGAAAATTCCCCGCAAAAAATTAGAAAAAAAATTAAAGAAATTATTTTCTGTCAAGTTCCTGAACTTTACACATTCAAACTAAAATTAAGATGAAATTTTTCATTCATACAATTCACAACCATTATAATTTTCTCAAGTGTCGAAAATTACCCGCAAAAAATTATATTAAAAATATTCAGACCAAAGAAATTAGTCTCCAAACTCCCAAAAGGTCATACCCACAATCATTATTACAATAAAGAATTTCCTTCTGCGGTTTGAATTTGAATCCTTGTGTAATTGTTTCGTGGCGGTTTCCACTTCTTATTTATTTTCATTTCCATATAATTTTCTAAAAAAAAAAAATAAATTATCAAAAACCAACAATTCGCGTCTTCTTGGGGAATTTTTGTCAAGGTTGTTTGGTGTTGTTTGTGTTTCCGAGAATTTGTTGATGCTGGGAGTGAGGATTATTTTATTGTTCGCTCGGATGAAGGACCATTTATTTTGTTAATAGCGGTTTTATAAATTTAATTTCACTTCGCGGGAAATGAAATTCTCTTTCTGCGGAAAGTAGAAAATTACAAAGAATTATTTATTCGCCTGTCTCGAGAGACTATTTTCAATGTGCCCTTGGAGACAGTTTTTCATTTTTAATTGCATTGAAATGGACATATTTTTTTATTTGCACCTGACTATTATTCAATTACTAACCAAAATTTAAGAAACTTCATAATCTCTTAATAGTAATAATCATCGAAAAAAAGAAAATACAAATATTAAATCAATTAATTATTCATTAAGCATTTTACTAAGTGGCAACCCTAAAAGCAGAAACTAGAAGCAAATAACTATTTTATGGGTTCAAGAAGAAAAAAATAGAAGAAAAAATATGATAATTTGAGTTTATATAGCAAATTAACGTATCGTATCGATGTTTCTGTTATTTTATGTAATCCATTTACCAAGCGGAAAGGGAATTAGAATTTAATAACCAATTGTTTGTTTGAATTATTGAATTCTTCTTTGTTTGTTTATATACATTGTTGCATTCTTAGAAGGCCTTTGATTTTAGAAGGACAATATGGAATATTTGGTTGCGAATTATACGATGAGCAAATTCGATATAATAAGAATTCTGTGGCTGATATAATATTTTCTAGATTTTTGAAATTGTTTTAAATGAAAATTTTCAATATATTCCGAAAGTTTTAATAGTTGCGAATTATAAGAATTTTAAAATCAAATTTCGAATATTTGGTTGCAAATTATACTAAGGACAAATTGGATAGAACAAGATTTCTTCGCCCGATATAAGTTTGTTTTCATCCTAAATGATCTCTTGAATTAAAATACAAAACTCCGGAATAAAAAAATTAATACTTTCAAAATATTCCAAAAATGTTTATAGTTGCGAATTATAAGAGTGAAAAAATCATATGTAATGCTTTGAAGCTTATATATATATAGTACGTTTTTTGTATAAGAGTGACAAAATCAGAAAGAAAAAGAATTTTCACAGGATTTGCTTTTAAAAAGTTTAAATTCTGAAAATATTCCTAAATGTTTGATTTTACAAAAGCTGCGAATTACACGAATGACAAAATATGCTACAATCATAATGATTAGCAACAATATTTTGTGGAAAAGTCCGTAATTACCCAGCAGATGGCTTTCAAATTATCTTTTCGCTCCAAGTTTTATAGCTTTCGTTACTTTTCTTTTTTGCTCATTTATCCGATAACCTAATATACAAATTTAATTCAATTATATTCAAACATAAAACTCACCAAAAGCCTATATAAAAATTGCAATCATGGACAAAATTTCTTACCTAGAAAGACAAAAAAGATAATAATTAATTCATTTGAATTCAGAAGCGAAAAAAGCATAAGAATAAAAATAAAAACACCCCAAAATTCCAAGGACAAACACTTAAATATTCTCATATTTTATTCCATCTATAATTCTTTCATTAAATTCGATTGTATACTCCACAGGAGAAAAGTATATATTAAAATTCAAGAAAACATATGGAGTGTCAAATGATGGCTTCATTTGAATAGATTTTTAATATATAATAGAAATATTCTTATAAAATTTAGTATATGAAAAGGTATTTTATTTTACATACAAACTGTTCTCTAAGGAAATCTCTTTCTTGGAAATTTATTTTTATTTTTATAAGAGTCCATCCTTGATTTCAAAATAATTCCATAACGATGCTACTTATCGTATATTTAGATTTTATAAAATTGATAAATATTAGCCGCCTACGAATGAGTGACTGGTGATATGAACTCAAGAGACCAGACGAAAAGTACGTTGAACAGAAAAACCATTCTAAACAAAAAAGTCTTTATTATTTTTTTGTTTTTGGTTTTTCATTTAAATTTTTTTTAGATTTTTGGATGGAAAATAATGATTTTGGGGAAATACAGACCTCCGGTTGACCTCATTAAGTAAAGCTTTTAATTGCCATTTTGATATTTTACTATAATCTTTTTTACTCAATTAATATAAAATATCTTTAGTTAATCATATTCCAAGAACAAAAAATCTCCTTTAGAGAGACAAAATGAAAATAACATTGAAAAGAAACCCCTTTCCAAACAAACAAAAAATTCTATTCTTTCAGTTGTTAATTTCAATATTTTAAAACTTTTGGATGAAAAATAGTAATTTTGGGGAAATGCAGACCTCCGGTTGACCTCATTAAATAGAGTCTCAAACCATCAATTTAGAAATACAAAATATCTATCCATAGTATTTTTTCTCCAAGAACCAATGAGATTTCAACTTTTTTCTTTCAGTAAAAAAAATTGTTTTTGCAATGGATGATTGATTTTATAACATTGTATTTTAAATATTTTATTTACTTGAATCAAGTACTGCTTAGAAACTAGAATATTTTCTTTTAACAATATAAAAATATATCTATTCCCAAAGTTGACGTTTTTGGTAATAGAAGATTTGCACGCGATAGATCTGTAATTATTTACTTTGCAAAGTAAATATAGATTATGTAGGAGTTTCCTTGTCTCCCATTTTTATGGAGAAAATAAGGATATTGAAGCAAGAAATGTAATTATTCAGAGGCTTTTTTAATACTTAAATATGGATGGTCATGAAAAATGTGGAGGAGAAGGTTCTTGTTTTTAAGAAGGACTGTTACAAAATTACAAAAAAAAATTATTTTATGAATTAGATAGAAGTCCATTGTCATTTATTCGAGGGTAGACACGTTTTTATGAAATATTTTATTAGAAATATATTTGACTTTCTTATAGAAGATTTTTGAGAAGATAGGCTGTAAAACTCTTTTTTTAATTATTGCTATAATACGATTTCCTAAAAATTTTAAAATGAACGAATACAGAAATTATAACAAATGGAGGAAACTACAAAAATATCTCCTTCATTTAGAAAGGAAAGTGAAATTCCGCCCACAACAAATTACTCTCTTTTCCATAACTTTATTTCAAATAAACCCCGCCATCAATCATTCTGTTCATCGCCGTCAACATTTTAGTTTTTTTTTTTCATTTCGTTCAAAAACACAAATTTATAAGCTCAAATAAAAATCTAAATACGTTCGCAAAAGCAGCCGAAGCAAACAAATTATGAAGTAATAAAAAATTGACCTCAAAAAGTTCAAGGCTGAGTGTGAAAAGTAAAAGCTTAGAGGGAAGCTAACAGAAATCAGCAACTAAATTTGTAATAATCGCGTTATTTTTCATGTTCTACTTCTCCTTTGAATTGAAATATAAGACATTTTTCTAGGTAATTTGGGGCAGTGACTTATTGATTTTGATCTAATAAAATATGGAATTTATTGGTTTTTAGTAGATTTTATATAAAGTTTATTGTGTAACGTTCATATAACATTACGTAATGTAACGTCAAATTCTTTACGTAATGTAACGTAATGTTCTTTGCGAAATGTAACGTAATGTTAT
>HF735218.1:1571-12200 GCA_000341915.2 Megaselia scalaris
CTATCTTTTGATAGATATTTTTCAAATGTTTGAAAAATGTTTGTTTCACAGTGTTTTGTCTTTTCTTTTTTCAAATTTACAAATGAAAATCTTGCAAACTTAAGTTTTGTCGATAGTTCTATCAAACCGACGTGTCTGACAAATGCTTTGTTAAAACTGTTGAAAATTTCTGTCATGAAATTTTTTTATCAAATAATTTTGCAAGTGTTATCAATTTCTTTAGTAACTTGCCTAAAGATGATAGATTTTCGTTATTTCAAACATTAAAAAAGATTTTTAATATTTTGGATGAACAAATATACAAAATTTAACAATGTTTTTATCAATTGGAGGAAATGAACGGATAAAGTGATTTTTTTTTTAAAAAGGAGATTTTTCATTTTTTGGATTTTTTATTTTTTTCTGTGTAGATGGCAGAATTCTTTAGCGAACTGCTAAATGGCGATGACCCCTCAAGAACAACTCAACTCCAACGAAGATGTACCATCACCAACAACAGAAGATGTTCGAAGATCAGATATTTACATTGATGCAAATTCTCAAAAAGACCCACGAGTTCCAAGTTAACAGTCATCATTGATTATGGTTTCAGTGATTATCAACACCGGAAACATAATCTTTAATAAGTCAAACTATGTCCTTGCTTATGCTGATGATATAAGGGTTGATATCAACCGAAGAATTATTCTGGACAGTACACTCAAAGAAGAACTTATGTATATGAGACTTATAAGGGAGCCATACATATTTTATGCATGTGATACCTCATGTTTGCTATATAAAGGTACATGTGAAATCTATAACAGAACTGCATACATATTTATGCATGCGGGGGGGGGGGCCTCTTCCGTGGGAGCATGAGCGCAAATTATTGTTATGTAGAAAAATTTAGCTTCTCGTTTATAGACGACCATCTAGTTACACAAAATATAGTTTTAGCTCTTACAACAAAACCAATTCCAAACTCATGGTTTGTAGGGTGCAGCTATATTACATGTCGCATCGGCTTGCGCTTCTGTCCTCATGGTGACCTTTTCCTTTCCATCTAATCTCTTGCAGCACCGTGGTGTATACCTTGTATCTTTGGAACACTGGTCTTGTTTGGCTCCAACTCTATTCAAGGTTCTGACATTCCACGTGTCTATCATTATATCATGGTCCATAATGTTTCCGGGTCGATATTCGTGTATTCCTTTTCTTTTGCGTATCCATTGTCTTCAAATGCATTTCCCAGGGCTTTCCGATCCTCTTAATGAATCATATATTTCCCCATTGCGAATTCCTATGTGTGGACATTCTCTCCTTTTGAAATTGACAAAAGTTATTTCAAGTTTTTAAATCATGTTAAGTGGACTTGTTATGATCAAATAAATTTATGGAATACAAAATTTCATTGGGAGTTCCTAGTGCTACTTTCCTTTGTGGAAAGTTTCATTTGATTTTAAACTATACTATTCTTCTAATTGATAATATAACAAATCTATTTTCAATAATATCTACTAAAATTAATATTTTAAAAATATTCACTTTCGCAATGTCGTCGATGGCAAAATGTATACAAAGCCACCCAAAATATGCAATGACAGAAAACACATTCCAAAAGTCGATGGACGGATATTAGTATCCTTTTTCACGCTTCAAATTGAAATCAGAAACCAAATGAGAAACATTTCTCAGAGCTTGTGTTGTTGACACAAATATTTCGATTTCGTGAACAAATAAACAAATATCAATAAATTATGATATTGTTGAGCAGCTAAATTTTAATGAATAAAATAATATTAATAGATCGTAGAAACGAGTATTTATTTGAAGTTTTACAATTTTAGTAATTACCAATAAAATTAGTACACTTAATTTTCCACCTTAAGACTTCTAGAAATAGCTGAAAGAGCATAAAACCAGACCAGTTCAAGAATATGAACGAAAACTAATATCAGAAAATGTTGAGTAAATACGGTTATTTTCCAATTTCCATACAAAATTCTAAACAGTTACAACCCCGCTCCATGATCCTTACTGGTTTCCAATGTTTTTAGTGCTCCAAAAATCAGGAAAATCAATTTTTCAAGAGTTATATGACCCTATATGACCCTATTGGAACAGCTTGATAATTAGTCAGACCTTGTCTTTTGTGCACTTCTTGATCGATTGTGTTTGGTCCAGAACCAATCCCGAAATTGCTCCAAAAATGTGTTTCTTTTGCAAATTTTTAAGGTTTTCGTACATAAATGATAAAGAGAACCCGAGAAAAGTGGTCAAAACTCTGTTGCAGTCCCAACAAAGAGAATTATACACTCCTCCTACACTCAAAAAAGAATTTATGTATATGAGACATATAAGGAAGCCATTCATATTTTATGTATGTGATATCTAAATATATATTTCTTATATACATAAATATGCATGTGAAGTCCATAACACAACTGCATACAAATGTATGCAAAAATATGTATGCAATGTCCATAAACATTGATGTCACATTCATAACCTATGTATGCCACATATACAAGTATAAATATCAGATAAATGTATATCGATGTCAAATATATACTATTCATAACTTTTCTCATAGATGCCATATACATAACATGTATAAAGTATATATGCTATAGTATGATAGTTATATTTAAGCATAATTTATATAGGTTATGTATACTATATGCAAGAAAAAATAGCTCTTTTCTTTGAGTGTACCCAGAACAACCACGGAATTCACAAAAATTTATTTTGATTTATTTTTCAAAATAAACTAATTTCTGGAGTAATTTCTGGGAATTACGTGGTGGTTCTGGATAGGCGTAGTGCTTGATCCTCTTTGTCTGGAACAGAGTTCTGACCACTTTTCAAGCAATGTTCTGTCCTATTTTTGCATCAAAATTGCTAAAGAAATCTTCAAAATTTCCAATTTCCTTTAATTTTTTCATAATAAATAAAATTTTGTTAGGAATTTGGAATCTGGACAAGAATTCGTAAAGTTAAATACAAACTTTAAATGAAATTTTTTTTTTCTCTTAAAGAATAAATTTTGATAAAAATCCATCATGGATGGGCAATTCGAAGTATTTAGATAATAACTAATTCCATTTACGTATTTTACGCTTGTAAATTTCGTAAATTACAGACAGTAATTTTCATTGTTTAATATATTATTTAATAAATACTTAAATTTTTGATATATTTTCTATAATTGAAGATTCGAATCGTAGCCAATCTATAGCTCTGCAACTACAATAAATATTAAAAGCATCCATTTTATTACATAATTAAGATAAGTATTAAAAGATAATTATTTTTTATATTTATTGAAAATATAATATATATAATTTATAATCATTTTTTTTTAATTACTCTCAGCACCCTCGGGGGGGGGGTGGTGCTAAGTCCTCTTATCTTCATTGTAACAGAACTCGACATTCACAAACAATATTCTCAATATCCCGACGTCATATAATATTATTATCCTCTAGAATCACTTTCGCTATTTGTGATCAATATCAGTACAACAGAGCTTTGTCGTTCTACATATCGGACCGCTATCTCATTACCCTCTATCTTATATCTTAGTGAGTTAGTCAGGAAGGGTGTAATTATTGATATCTTAATATCTTTGAACTAGAGACCCAAAATTTGACTATAAACTTACTGCGTGAAAACCAAGTGCAAAGAGGAGCTATACAGAATTGTATCCCGTGAAGGAAACGTGTTCTTCTGGTACCGGGTGTCAAATTCTTATCTTCTTTAAGGACTACGGAAATTGCCACCTAGGATGCCAATTTCTAGCTTGTCCTATTGTTTTTTTTGAAATTGCCCATTTCAGAAATCATTATTCTAGAAGTACATATTATATTCCATTACTGCTCTCCTGTAGTCAGTTTACCTCCACATGGAGAGCTGTTTCCGTCTCATCAAAGATATGAATAATTTCAAAGTTCATAAGCCTCTCCATTGTCTTAAGTAAAAAAGACGAGATGCAAATATGTCTATGGTCTTTTATAGGCTAGCTAAACGAAGATTTTTACCACCTCGATAGAAATCCACGTTTCAACACAGGAAGAATTCAACCATATTGTCTAACGACCTGCCAATAAGGTCTAAATATTAGCATAAGCAAGTACCTGGTTTAATATGTTGAAGATTATGTTGTTTGTGTTGATAGTTGCTGATACCATAATCAATTCAAGTAGGATGTTGAAGAATCTGCAGGACAACACATCACCTTGTCGGAATCCTCTAATAATACGACATTTCTCCGTAGTCGTACCAGCTGCTTTGACACTGCTCCATCATATCATGTCATACAAAGTCATTTGGAAGAGTTTGATGAGCTTGGATGGGATGACAAATAAGTTCATGGCTTTAAACAGCTCGTTTAACTGGGATCTCTTGAGTATTTTCGAGGATTTACCTTAGAAGGAATATTTAATCGGTTGTTGATCGATCAGGTATGAAACCAAATTGATAGAAACCAA
The DNA here is from genome assembly GCA_000341915.2 of Megaselia scalaris. Taxonomy (NCBI): domain Eukaryota; kingdom Metazoa; phylum Arthropoda; class Insecta; order Diptera; family Phoridae; genus Megaselia; species Megaselia scalaris. The sequence continues at coordinate 6,044 of HF735218.1, forward strand.
TTATTTTTATGACGCGGGGTTTCAATTTTCACATCAGTTGGATGTCCAGATTTTGTAGGCAATATAAAGAAGACTGATTCCTCACTAGTTCTTACATTCTTTTTTGTCTCCTTTTTATGGATATGGCAAATGTGATGATGCTTGAGAAATTCTTTAGTGAGGACATCAGAATCACTATTTTTGTTGTTCTCAAGCCCATGGATTTCATTTCATGTTATCCTAGCCTGATAAAATAACCTCCATTGCTTTTATTTCTTCCTTGTCATACCAACGTTTCTTTTGACTGTAAAGTTTTGAGAAGTATAATCCTCGAAGTTTCAGTCAGTTGCTAGAGAAGTGATGATATATGCAAAAAGCTTCTAAGGAATACGAATCATCAATCATGAATGGGCAAAGTGAGATATTTAGTTAATTACTTATGTAATTTACATGTAATTTACGTCTGTAAATTATATAATTTACGTAAATAACTGATATTTTGTACTGAAGGAGTTATTTACGCACGTAATTTACGTGTAAATTACTCTTGTAAATTACGTAAACTATCCCTGATATGAATTGGATTTGTCTAAAGATAGGTTTTTAAGCAGAAGGATCATAACGGACCATCTGGATTTTTTTAAGGAGCTTTGTCCTTTTCCAAATAAAATAAAGATTTAAAACCTCTCTTCGGTTATAAAGGATATAAGGATATAACAACAATTTTAAAAAGTAGTATTCAAGAGGTGCGATCAGACAAATCTTTGAAAAAACCCATGAGTACAGCATCGATTTCCGTCAAGCATAAGATACTCCAACTAGAGATGAGCTTTTCCGAGCAATGAGCCAATTTAACATCCCTTCAAAACTCATCAAACTCAGCCAAATGGGGGGGGGGCCTAGAGAGCCATATGGGTAAACTTAGTTGAGAAAGAAGCTAAGGAACTAAGAATATCCTCATGGAAATCAACAGCTAGAAACCGTGAACTCTGGGCGCATACTGTTGTTAGCTGGATTCAGCCGAAAGATCATCAGCAATTTAGTAAAAGTAAGTAATAAATTTATTTGGTGACAACATAACAGCATGAAATAATAAGATTTACAAAAGATTTACAGAAACTGGGCATTGCAGGTCACTGGAAACTATTTTATTCGTGATTACGATTGCAATGCAGTAATTAACGAAAAAAATCTAGCAGGAATATGTTCAATGCAACGATGGTTAGAGATGCTAACCAGATTAGGAAGTTTTACCATAGCCAAGCCAAAAACAGAAATTGCTAAAACAGTTGATAAAATGAGGAAGTCGAGACATATTTCGAGATCTCTTACTAATGTATCACATATTCTAGATAACAAGGCATGTCCATGAGAGATGAAACATTCTCTACTATTCCAGATAAAGAAATCGAAAGTAGAGCATGGAACTGTCTAAACTAAAATATATGCTATTCAATGTATTGCTGATCTAAGCCATTTTTGTGGTCCATGATTTGTCATTAAAATTGACACGTTTTAATCTCAAAGTAATAACTTGAAATTTAATTAAAAATACAATATAATGTAAATATAATTATCGAAATCAGTTCATTCTGGATATGTGAAAACAATTGAACAATTTAATTAAATAAAAATTGTGGTAATGCTGTGACGATATGTCGTTTCAATTTGAAAATAATGTAAATGCTCAGTGAACGGATTGGATTGGATATCCGCATTTCAGAGGTATACAAATGTAATTTCACCACAATACAATAGCAATGAGACCGAGATTCTGACAACATCAAGTTTAATTTCAATTGGAAATTTCATATATACAGTTTTTTGGTCATTTTGAAGTTTGAATGGATGCGACAGAACAGAAATTCAATCAAAATTAACAGAGAAAAAACGGAATTCAGTTCAGGTTCTTAATATTTTATTAGTTCCAGTTCACAGTTATTGAATAAAATCTGAATAACCATATTCAAAATTGATTGAAATGTAACATGCTGTGTTTCATAAAAAACATTAAATATATTGCTATATTTTTTATTTATGTTTTACAGGTCAAGAGACATTTTAGGGAAATTTAAATTTTACAAAAATTTATATAGTTTGATTTTAGTTACATTATGAAAGTAATGTAATTTTCGTAAATATCTTGTATGACTTTCATTCATTAGAAAATTAGACTTTAAAAAAAATGTCCATAGCTATTCTGGCTATCACTTCACCAATGAGGCCAACCGGAAACTGTCATTTGTAAAATAGAAAAAAAATAATACTTCAACAAATATTTTGTATTATTTTGTATATTTTGGGTAAAATATATTGAATTAGTTACATATTTTTATTATGGAGGCAAAGATACCAATAACCACAAATTTGTAGGAAATATTCAAATTTTAATAATGACATACTTTTTGTCTACAAATGTGTATAAAGCTAGTGAAGAATATAGGTAGAAAAAATAGCGAAAAATGTTGAGTTATGCTCTAATTTGCTAAAAAAAATTCGTCAAGGGGTGTTCTCCATCGATACAATCCGCTCCAAACGTTAAGGGGAATATTTTCCTTTCAAAAGTGTTCATTAGCAACAGTCAAGATTCAACTATCAGAGCTGTAAAGAAGCTTTCGAAGTATAAAAGATGCGTAGTTTGCAGAAGTCTATCGAGACTATATCACGTCTTTAACAGACCTTCGTTTTTCTTCGATGCTGGTATTTGGTTTTTCTGTTGTTGTTCTACCAGTGAAGTCAATATCGCCGGTATTTGGTTAGACTTCAATGAATGGATGAAATTCGTGGTGTTGATTTTTGCCGCTTTAACCCATTTCATACCAAAGTTGCGTTTTCGCAACATAAAAAAAGCCTATTTCACAAAACAATCTATGCTGAACTGTTAAATTTCTGACCTAACATAAGCTCTGATTCTTAAAATATAAGATTTCTTCTATCTAGAAAAAATGGGGGGGGGGGGAAGGTTCGTCGCTACAAAAGTAAAGTAAATTATATTCAATATTTTATAATATCATAAACAAATAAAAACAAAAAAATTCATGGCAATTTCATGAATTATTAGCAACAATTTCAATTTTACTTTTATTTGTTTATTAAAATATTATTATATTGATTGTAATAATGAAATAATACCTATTAATTACCTGCAAATATAATAAACACAATTACTATAAAAAAGGAAGCTAAAATTTAGGTAAATTCAGTTTTATTTGAAAATTCTAGAAAAACAATTGAAAAAAGACATGTTTTTAAAAGTTCTAACTATTTTCGTTTTAATTTATAATATTAATGCTTTAATTGTCAGTGAAAAAATGGATTTGATAGAAAATATAATTACATCTTACAACATATCTGAAGTAGTAATTGCAACCTCAGAATCTACAATAAATGACTTGGAAAACGAGATTTTGGCCCTTCAAAAATTACCAAATATGACATTTAATATAATTTCCGAATTGTATTTTTTTCTGGAATTCTTCGATTCCTTCCATAATTTCAATGAACAAATCTTAATTCTAACAGCTGATTTTATCAAAGACATTTTAAATATTGAAACTGCATTAAAATCAAGAACTACAATTTTACTATCCCAAAATATATCAAAGGATTTAAAAACTTTCCAAGAAGCTAAATACACAAATACAATTATTTTTTGTAATGAAAATATTCTGAGATATAACAAAGCATAAACAAATTTGAAAACCTGTCTTCACTTCAAGATATTCTTAAAACTGATTTATTTGATTTTCCAGAGAAATATTGGCCGTTCTTGGAATACAAAAAATACAAAGATGACCCTGTTTTGCCTTTACTAATATACTTAGATGATGGCCGAATTTCTGGAACCTTGGGCTATTTAATGACTACGTTCATAGATTACATAAATAATCGAATTAAAAGGACTTTGAAGGAGGAACATATTACTAGAGAGTCTTTTCAAATATATATGGCTACAGATTATATAACTTTGAAACAAGGATATCCGTTAATACCAGCTAAACAGTGCTTAGTCCTTCCTATAATCGATGAAATTGAAGTTGATAAATATTTGGTAAAGGCTTTTACAACAAAATTTTGGGTATTTTTGGCAATATTTATTACATACATTTCAATGATTTTAAGATTATCGATTTTCGAAGACTTATATGAATGCATTTTTGAAAGCTTTTCAATAACTTTTTGGTCTTGTCACAGAGGACTCAGATCACCATTCTTAAGACAAAGACTAATTTATTTGCAGCTATTTTCTTTTGGGTTTATAATCTCAAATATATACAATTCTAAAACGGCCAGTTATTTGTCATCCACAAATAGAGGAAAAGCTCTGGAAACTGTTCAGGACATAATTGATCAAGAAATAAGTCTATGGTCTACGATAGAATTATTTGAATTTATCCAAAAGGATACTATTCCAGAAGTATTCGTTTACCAAGAAATTTTTAAAGAACAATTTATCTTTAATGTTTCGAAGGAAATTTTTGAAAAACACTTGTTTGAATTTGATAACTCTTTTGGATACTTGGTCTATGATTATACTTGGAAATACCTATCTTTATCACAATCGCTTTTGAAGAGGAAAATATTTAGTTTTTCAAAACTCTGCCCAGTTCGAGGATTCTTGTTTCCACTAGTAACTTTCTTCAAAGTTGCAAGAATGTATGAAACCATAGATTATTTCAGTATGAGAGTTCTTGAAACCGGACTGGTAATATTTGGGAACAATTTACTTATTTTGATATACATTTCAAAGTTTTAAAGGCTAATGGAACAAATTTCACAATTATAGGCTTTGAATTTTTCGAAATTGCATGGCTTATATTGGTATTTGGACTTATTTTTAGTATTTTAAGCTTTCTAATTGAGATTATCTATTAACTTTTAAAATATGTTTTATTTTTGCAAGCAAATATTTAGAATTATTTTTATTAAAAATATTATAATTATCACAGCTTAAATATTTTTTCCTTATTTTAATCCAATTTTTGGATTTGTTACCGGCCCTGTCTAGGCATTTTTATCGGTTGGGAGAAGCATTCGTTCCGAGCAGGAGCAGATTTTAATATCCTCTTCACATGACCCACCCATCTCAGGCGCTTTGTTTGGATCCTCTCATCTTTGTTTGGAAGCCCAACCAATTGTTACAGCTCGTCATTGTACTTGATCGTCCATTTACCGTAAACGCTGGTAGTACCAAATATAATTCTAAATACCTTCCTTTTTTTATCTAAAAGCCCTGCACTCTGTACTATAGATAAATACTGGTACGACAAGCTTGTTGTACAGCTTTACTGTTGTGTCCTTGGATCGATCTTAGTTTGGCGACTTCGACGCCCTGGCAAACGAAATTATTCACAATATTTCGTAATTTCTCATGTTGATTTTCGGGCCTAGTAGGTTGTGACTTCTCTCCATTGACTATTAGACCATATGAACTCGCTACTTTTTCGATCTCGAGAAAAATGCTCTCGACATCAGATTTTGCTCTTCCTATGACATCGATGTCGTCCTAGTATCCCAATATCTGGCTGGATTTTTTCCCGTTGATCATGTTGAATGTCGGAGAGTTGGACGCTCCTATTATCATTTCCAGGAGCATATTGAAATAGCTTCATGATAGTGAGTTGTCTAAAAGCTCTTACAGTATTGAAACTGTTGGAGATTCCACTCGCAGCTTTCACAAAACTCAACGTAGAGCGTCAAATTAGGGCGTCATCTGGCTGAGTTGCATGGTTTGTTTTGAAGGGATAAGGGTAAGTGTCGATGTTGTACTTATAGGTTTTCTCAAGAATCTGTCTTAGAGTGAAAAGTTGATCAGTCATAGATTTTCCAGTCAAAAAAACAGCATTGATAAGTGCCGAAAATGTGGATATCGTGTGTTTTTTAGCGCTCAGGCATGATGGAAGCAAGGATCTGGTTGGCTACTGAAAGCACACTAATATCTCGGTAATGCTTCCAATCTGGACAAATGATACTGACGTACCATTCCTTTGACAACTTTTCGATGATCCAAATATTTGTAAATATTCGGTGTTTTAAGTATTATATCTTGAAATCCTTGAATTTGTTTTTCTCAAAGTCAATGTTGGGATTTTGGGATTTTAGAATGAAATTTCAACTTTGACAGGGGGGGGGGGGGGGGGGGGGGGGGGGGGGGGGGGGGGGGGGGGGGGGGGGGGGG
>HF735262.1:6060-17656 GCA_000341915.2 Megaselia scalaris
GGGGGGGGGGGGGGGGGGGGGGGGGGGGGGGGGGGGGGAGTCTGGTAAATTGATCGAGAAATTTGTATGGGGGAACTCCTATGACAAATCAGTGATTTCGTCGGAAGTTGTTATATATAATTGTTAAAAGTAAAACAAATTAAATAAATCAATAACAAAAAATTATTATTTTATTTTAACAACTTATAATTAAAATCCTATAAATTACTGTATATTTTTGCTGTCATCTTTCTTCTGTCTGATATGGAGCGGCGGCAGTTGGAGCCTCGCTATTTGCAGCCTTTTGCTTTTTCTACCAAATGTTTACGCGACGATGACGAAACTGCAATACTTTCTTCTGAAATAGTCTTGAAATTTTCGCTGCTCGGAGATCCGACAAGTCCAGACTTTCTGTAATACCTTGGCATAGACAGCTCATTCTTTTCAGTAGCTTTGGCTTCATTGTTGGTTTGGATCGAGTATAAACTGGTGGAGTTTCTGAATTTCTCGATAGTTGGAGTGTCTTCATAGTTCTTGGGCAAGTTTGCGAAAGAAATCGAAGGCACTTCTGGAGTCATACTGATTCTGCTCAAAGATTCAGCGTGGCTGATTGTGAATACTTTATTGTCATTTTCTACAACTAATGATTTCAAATGGGGCACACTTTGGACATTGCGAAGAGGTTGCTTTTGATGAATTGTTTCAAGGGGTAGTTCCAATGTTGTTTTCTTGAATCTTGGTCGAAGGATGACTTCGTCTGTTTTTTCGTAGGCCAGATCTGGTTCATCAGCTGGAATTATGGTTTTTTGTTTATTATTAGAATATATATTTTTTTATTTTAAATATTCATTTGCTTTCAAGAAATTAAAAAAACATATTTTTTGTAAAAATTAAAATGTTAGTAAAATATTATTTTTAATATTTTCTATTTTATAGAAAAAATATTAATTTTTTAATTTAGTATTTTTATTTCAAAATTTAAGAAATATTCTAAATAAAATTTTTTTTTACCATTTTTGAAATTCAAATAGATTTAATTTTATCAAGTATTCAAGTAAAAATATTTAAATACATATTTAATTATTTTTGTATGTGAAAATAGGCCTTTTAAAGTCTTAAAAAGGTCTATTTTAAAAAAGTATTAAAAATATTTGAAAAAAATCAAGATTAGCTATTTCTTTGAAATATTGAGGTTATCCTTGCTATATTTTTTTCTAGCAAAATATTTTTTGATATATTTTTTTCAATTTTGTTTTTTTTACTCTCAAAATTATAAAAATATTCACAAGTTTTTAATATCTTTTTTTAGGAAAAAGCCAAAGATAGTATTTTGTAATGTTTAAATGTACAAACAAAATCTAATAATTGTTATAAATAAGTTCATTAAATAATTTAAAGAAAAATAGATTTATATAATATATTATTAAAATTTTTTAATTAATATTTTGTATAAACTTTGGCAACACAACTTAAACAAATTTTAATTTAAAAATAAAAAAAATAAAACAGAAAGTTAGAAAAAAAAAACAATTTTTAAGGGGGGGGGGTTTATTGTATAAGATATTAAACTATTATGAATATAATATTCTTTTTTAATTATATGTTTTATTTTGTTATTAGTTTTATGTTTGACGTTAGTGTTTATAGACTTTTGAGGGGTGTCGGCAATGCCCTTTTTTATAAATAACAAAAAACATAGTTTAAAAAGCTTATAAAATATGTGTTTGACATTTTACACTAAATCCTCTATTGAGCTTTTAATGGTTTTTTTTAACAAATTTGTAATAAATATTGATTACATAACAACTTATTTCCCACAATCTAGGCTTTTCTGTATAACATTTGAAATTTATTCGGAATTATTTACATTATGTAATAAATGTTATTAACTCACATATATGCCATAACCTAAGCTTGTCTATTATGAATCTTAAAATAAAATTTTAAATTCCTACCTTTGTTCTGTAGGATTTTATTGAGTTTATTACATAATTACATTATGTAAAAAATATTAATTACATATGTAAAACCTTATATGTCAAAATCTTGGCATTTCTATTAGGCACCTTTGAACTACGTACAATATACAATACCAACAGCGAAAAATTATAAGAACATTTATACTGAACGTGTCATTTTCTTCCGTAACGTAACGAAATGCTTCACGTAATGTGACAAAAAGTAGCCTAAAAACAATTCTGATCCTGTTTCTACCTATCTGTGAAAAAAATCTGGAAAAAGTTTGTGGACGACATTCATCTGTATAAGAACAAACACACTTTTCTTTATTAATTTTTAAGATTGAGAATAAACTAATTCGACATCGTCTTTCAATTTATGAAATCTGATCTAAGTTGAGCTAAACTAAATGTCAATTTAAAAACAATTATGATAGAATTCTCAAATAGTTTCAATGAAAATCCATAAAATATCAACATAAATTAAATATATAAACTTTAAAACATAGTAAATATTAAAGTTAATTCAAGTGAAAATCGAAGAAATGAAAGTCATCCGATAAAGGTTCATCAAATTAAATAAAATTAAAAATAAATTGTTAACAAGAAATACAATTTACGGCGAAATTAAATCGATAAGTTACAAATTGCAAAGCAGAAAAGATTTATAAAAAAAAACAAGTAAATCGGAGAGAAATGTTTCCTTTCTGATCGCCATAATAATAAATAAAAATAAATAATTCATTAAATTTTTTTGTTTTCAGTCAAATCAAATTAAATGTGATTCATTTCAATTCTTTTCGCTTCTGATTTTTTTTATTTCCTTTTGCAGCCGCGTATTTAAAATTCAAATTTCTACTTAAAAAAAATACAACAAAAATCCCCAAAATTTTAAAACTTTTATGACTTGTTTTTAAACTTTTAAATTACAAATAAAAGTAATGGAACCGATTTATTCCAGATTATTATTACTAAATGTAAAGTGGACAAACGACTCGCTGCTGTGGTCGAACTAATAATGTTGATATTTTTCCACATATATGGAATATATAATACCGTAATTGCTGGACATAAAAATTGTTTTTTAATCGACACATTTTTATCTTTAAGAGTTTAAAGTTTTTTTTGGAGTGGTAATTGCAAAGTCACTTCTTTATCTGTGTGTCTGAGTATTAGAAGAAAGAGTTTGTAATATTTTATCAACATTTTGAGAATAATTAGAAAGGAGATAGAAATAGGAGATTATTTGATCAAGGAATTGAATCAAAATCTTTTATAAAATTTCTTGATTCGATTGTCGATTTTTTAAGAAGAAATAGAGCTACTAGGTAGAATTTTAGATGGATTGTTAGGGAACTAGGAACAAGGCATCTTCCAGACTCTGAAGATTATCTAATGCGAGTAAAAAAAAATAAGATGTAGAAGACTCCCATCCCCTTTTTTGTATTATTGATATTAAATGGACGGCTCATGGAATAGATCCATTGATTGGTGCCTATAAAATAGTATAAATTGGACTCTCCATATATCTTTTATGAAATACTAAAGCTATACTTTATTGTCAACATCATTCAACCTTTCAAGAAATTTGGAAGAAATTGACAAATACACGAAGTTCTAGAATCAAATATAGCCATGGCTAATATAATACGGAGATCGTGATAATAGGTTAGGTTAAGTCAGAAGAGGTTGAAAGATTTTCCTACAACATAAGAATGGTCCAAAATAATCCCTCTGGAAATTCACAAATAATATGCTCTGTCCTGGCAGTACCTACACTCATCACTCATTTTGAGCATCATCCTTTTAACCATCTTTCCTGTTAGGACTCCAACAGATAGTCTCGAACTTCTTATTACTCTGTAGAATTACGTTGGCTCTTTTTTTATCAACATCAGGACAAAAGAGCTTTGTTGTTCTACCTATCGGTCAATTTTTATAGATTCTATTCCATTTCATTGAGATTTGCTTATCTATTCGTCTCTTGAATTTTGGGCTTGACACTCCTTCCTAGGAAACAGGGGGGGGGGGTCTTGGTAAATATTCTTAAAATTGTGAAATTTTTATTTACATATTGATTATTTTAAAACTTGTAAAATTCAGTATAATATTAAAAGTACTTTTTTTAATTTGTTTTGAATACAAATTATGGAACAATAACATCCTATTTTTGAATCTCCGAATCTTGAGATGATTAAGATTTTTAAAAGAAAATTTTCAAAACAAATAAAAATGCTTGAGTTGTTGGGAAAAAGCTCCAGATGCTTGAGACGTTTGAGTATTTTTCAAAATGCTTGAGAAAGGGCAGCAATATATATAAAATAATTTTTAGTTAATTGAAAAATACAAATTTAAAAAATATAGTTTTTAAAACGGAATTGGAGCAAATCAATTTTGCCTCCTCATTCCAAAAATTGAGCGAGGCTTTTACCTTGTTTGCTCCGTTCCCAGCTTCAAACTTGCTCGTTCTACAAATAAAAAGTTTTAAAGTAATTTTTTTCAGAATTTTCTGAAGTTGCTAATCCTGGTCAAGGATAGACACTGTCTGTAATTTACGCAATTCATTAGTGTAATTTATAGACGCAAATTACCTAATTTAGAACTTTGTTTTGATCATTCATGATCCTGATAAAAGATTCCATGGTAAGAATCCAGATCTTTTTACATGGGAAAAAACTTGACGTAATCTTGGATGGATATCAGGTTCAAAACATAAATATTTTTATTTTATGAAATTCATTTAATCTATATAAATAAAAAAAAATTAAAGCCAATAAACAATTTAAAAAAAAAAATAAATATTTTTTTTTAACTTTTAGAATTTTTTGTATCCAAAATTAAATTAAATGCTAAACAAAATTAATTAATTTGACATTTTTGTACAAACAAATATTTTAAACTTATATAATTTTTTCAAAAAAATTTTTTCATGGAAAGTTTCATAGCTAAGTTTTTTAGTTTTTTTAATTGGAAAACAAAAACACAAAAAAAAAATATTATTAGAAAATAATTTCTTTCACTTTTCAAAAAATGTTAAAACATGTTTTTATATAAGTAAAATAAAGTTCTGGATTACATATTTAAAAACTTAAATAATATTCAATTAAAGGTATTTTTTCTTTCTAAATTAAATTATATTTTATTTTAAAATGTTAAACGGAATAATATTACAAGATATTTTTGTCATAAAAAATATTTTTGTTCCTATTAAAGGAAAAAAATAATTTTTATATTTTACAATTGTCTATAATTTAACATCTTCCTTTAAAAAATTAATATAAAAAAATACAATTCCAGAATGCCTTTGAAATGTACAAGCAAAAGAAGCAGAGAAAACAGGCTGAAATCAGTGAAAGGGAACAATTGCTGAATCATAGATTCACAGCTAATGCAACTTCTCCAGAAACCTGTGTAGACATTGATTATTCGCTGCAGCATCACACATCCCTGCAAAATGCCCACAAGGAGTGGATGAAATGATAATGAGCGGAAGTAGCATTCTGAGTAGTTTGGTAAATCAAAGAGAGACTCTGAAAGGGGCCAGGACTAAATTAAGGACCATTGGGAATACTTTGGGCCTATCGAATCACACAATGAAGCTGATTGAACGGAGGTTTGCTGAAGACAAATATATTTTATTCGGAGGAATGTTTCTGACTTTGGTGGTTATATCGATTGTTGTGTATTTTATTGTATTTTGAAAATATATAAATATTTTGAAATATTTTTTTGTTTTTTAATGTGACATATTTTTTATTTAACGGAAAAAAAGTTTTGAAATAGAAAAAGTAAATAATTTAATATCACCAATATATCTTTAGCAATATAAAAGTTTAATATGTCCATAAAAAGTTTCTAAAAATTAAGTTCTAAAAGGCTAAGAACCTTGTTCTTAATGTAATATTTACCTAAACTAATTTTTATAAGACACAATATAAATTAATTTAACATACAAACGAAAAGATTAAAATGACGTGTGCCTGTGTTAAGTACAAATTTGTTTTTTATACTGTCATTTTCATTTTTTTATAGATTAAAAAGGCAATGTCTTTTTACAATAATTCAAAAAAAGATAAGATAAAATATATAATATCACAGATAATTGACCTTGATAGAACAAATCGTGTGTATTTCGAAATTTTAAGTGTTTATAAATCAATTAAATTAAAGGTGCTTCCTGATTATATACGATTTTCTTTTGAAATCAAAATCAATAATAATAAATATGAAGCATAAAAGATGATTTAGAGAAATTTCATAGCATTGTTTTTATTCTTATCTTCGTAAAAAGAACTGTACTAACAGACACTTATAATAGTCAAAAAAAAAATTTAACAATAAAAAAGAATAAACATCTTTTGTAAAATTCGTCACCATAACAAATCAAGTCCCAGGCAAATACATATACTAGCTAGCAGAAGGTTAAGTTAAGTTGAATTTCGATTCAAAAGCTAAGGCTCTATAATACATTAGACGTCCCATTATATGAAAGGTGGATACTGTCATTCAGACTGAAAAATAAATTTAAAGGATTTCTGTTCAATCTTCTTAGGAGAAATGTTTGCATTGTCCCGGTATTTTGACTGTTCCCAGTACTTTGACATGACGTCCAGAAGTTTTAATTACTCCTACCACCTCGAATCGACAACATGACAGAAAATTAGTCAGTTGGTGTAGGCCTCATCAATCTTGTGATCAGTTTATTGCAGAACAAAGAGAGTTTTTGACATGACGCCCAGAATTTTCCATTACTCCTACCACTTTTGAATCGACAACATGACAGGAAATTAGTCAGTTGGTGTAGACCTCATAAATCTTCTGATCAGTTTATTGCAGAACAAAGACAGTTTTTTTAATAGAAAATCCAAAAGTTTAAAGGATTACTCTTGTATATATGCCCTAAGTTAAAATAACGTTTGCACGAATATATAAAGCTCACACTTTCTTGGTGGTACTTTATTAATACATTTTAGCAGGACTTATTCCCAATCTACATAGCTTTTTCGTCCATTTACCGGCAGAGGTCGAGGTCGCCTCCGTGCAAGAGATTACCAACTGTTAACATGTGGCTACAGTAGGACGAAATGGAAGCGCTATGTGAACCTAGCAGGATCGATTTAACGGTTCATGATCATCACGTTGTATATATGTATGATTTTTTTTTTCCATGGGCATGGACATTTTGTGTCTCGCGGTGTCTTGTTTCTAATGGCATACAAACAAGATTTTGAGACGGGTTCCTATATAACAAATTTAAGTTAAAATTATTTCAAACTTTTCTAAATCTCCAAAATTTTATATTAAATAAGCTGACACGAACGGCTTAGCTGGACTTAGTCATCGTTGTTTTGCCTAGACCTGAATTGAATTGTTCTTCTAGATAGTTGTTTTTTTTAATACTAACCCCTTAGATGAATTGCTCTTCTAAATTATCACAAAAATAAACATTATAATTTTCGGAATTTTTTCCTTCGAAGACTTTAACTTTTTAATAAATAAGTTTCATTGAATTCTTTATTTTTTTGTTCTAAGACTTTTTCATAAATAAGTATGATTCAAAAAAAAAACTTTTTTATAAAAAATCAATAAATTATTCAAAAATGTGAAAGCTTTTTAGTTCTAAAATAAAAATAAAGTTTTTTTATTTTCTATCATTTTCTATAATTTCCTACTTTTTCTAAGGGGGGGGGGATGAAAAAAGAAGAATAATTTAAATGTTTCTATATTCTTTAAATAAACTATGTGTTTTTTCCGTAATATTTCTCCTCTTCAATAAGAAGATCCTTAAAATGTGTAAACTGAAAGTAAATAAAAATATAAATTAATTAATATAAAAACTATAGAACTTCAAAAATAACGATAAATTAAAACCACAAAACTACAAATCACACCACAACTAACTTCACTATTATTTACGTGGTGCAGGGAGTTCGTCACCAGATTTTTTTGTTTTGGAACTGTTTCTGGAAAAGATATCCTGGTACAAAATGGAACAACTTTACCACCAGACAAATAGAGTTGTCAAAGAAATTGAACAAATTTTCCAAAGACTTTCTTCTGCTGGAATCGAGGAAGCCAGCAATTTGGAGAATGAAATCCAAATGAAAATGACAACAGTTTCTTCGTAAGGAATTTGCAAATTTAACTAATTAAAATTTAATTGCTTTTGTATTTTAGAAACTGCGATAGATTGGATGTGCTTCTGTACAAAGTACCAGTGACTCAGAGACCAAGCTCCAAGATGAGGGTCGACCAATTAAAATATGATCTTCGGCATTTACAGGTTGGTTCATTTTCTATTTCTTAGATGCAACAAACATAAAGCTTGACTCATTATTTTCTAATGATTAGGGGGGGGGGGTATATCTTTATAAATGAGTGATGATTTATGAATTTTTTGATAAAACAATATCTAAATGAAATGTAAAAGTTTTAGAACATAATGGAAATGAAACTCGTTGTGTGCATATGGTTTTTAGTTTTTGGAGCAGTGACTTCTTCCAGCAGTATAGAGAAACTTCGAGGTTGCATGTTGGAAGCAATAAGAAAGGAACCTCAACTAGAAGCTCTATAAATTTAACAAATCTTGAAAACAACATTACCAAAAAGAATGAAATTTTCCGAGTTTCTGTTATCTTTCCTTGGAAGAAACCAGTTTTTGGGATTGTAGCTCCAAATAGTACTTGGAATTATTATTTTGGTAAATTTTGATAAAAATTAGAAAATGAAATAAAAAAATATTTAAAAACAGGAGAGGAAGGCCAAGACCGTTTTGCTATATACAGAAGCCATAATGATTGGATTTACAGAAGGAAAGCCTGTGATAAAGTGGCTTCAAGCATTTTTCAGACCAACGAATTTGTTGAAATGGAAATCTTTTTGTCCAAAGGTTTGATTATTAAATTTAACTTTTTTCCAAACAAATTTTAAAACATTATTATTTAGATGGGAGATTTTCTGTATTTGTCTATTCTGAAGATGGATTCGTATTGTCGTGTGCTGGAGAAGAAGATCTTAGTATAACAGAACCCATCACTTTGGATATAGGATACGCAGGATATGATAAAAATTTAAAAGAAACTTATAAATTTTATTATGATTGTCCAAGAGGTTTGAAGAAATAAATGGTCTTACTGTAAAAGGAAACCTTTGTGTTTAACTTCCAAATATAAATAAGTTTGAAAAGCATCTTATACTACACATGCACTTGCTTCCTTAGACGGCAAATTTTACAGGTGTCATTCTAGATTTTGTTCTATATTTTTGTTAGATTGAATTTTTCATGGACTGGAAGTTCTTGAAATTGATAACTATATACTCTAAGCTAATAAAATAATTACAGAGGCTTTTTAAGGTTCTTACATGAAAATTAGTAGAGAGGTTAAAGGCTTCATTTTCATCTCGGTTCTGTCCAAAGCTTTTAGAACATGTCAAGCTTTTAGATCACGCTCTACTTCTACTTGATCTTCCTCACAGACTGACTTTACTTTATTTTTTAGCTCCCATCGTTTTCTCAGCTAATCTCTTTGACTCATTGGAATACTTAGTTTTTCTCACTTTCTTCTCTTAGCTCTTCTAGAGGCTTCTAGGCTTGTTAAAAGACACTATTTCCATGGCTATACTGACCACTGTAACATTTGATGAATTTGTCTAATGAAAGCGATCCAACAAGCAGTTCTTCTTAATTAACAATGGAATTTGATGGCTCCAGAATAATGAATTTATAAAGCGTTTAGTTTCCCCAAAGATGGGTACTGTCTGCTATATGGTATTTTACAAGCGTAAATGCATCGATGCTTCCTGTGTTCAAAATTCATTCCAATTTTATTCATTGGCTTTGATTAAAGTAAACGAGACAATGCGGGGTACTCCCCTTTTTTTTTTTTGCGAGTATTTTGTGACAAGCTTTTCTTGACTTGTTTCATATCAAAATAAGCCCTTATAAACCTTTAAGACCTAAATCATAATCGAAAATAAGCCCTATAACCTAAAATTTTGTATAGGTTTTTTCTTTTGTAGTTTAGAAATGTTGAATATTTGTTACTATTTTCAGAGAAAATCGAAGACTCAAAATAGCGTAATTTTAACGATGTTTACTGACAGCAGCAGAGAGAATGAAATAAATGGATATCGACCCGTAGACATCAAGATCTGGCAGCAGTTCATAAAAAACATCAGGCTGAAGTGAGTATTGTCGTTTGTGGTAAAGCCAGTCCGCTTGATGGACAATTTCTACAACATTAGTATAATATTTACACAGATAAAACGGATGAAGTCAAGGTCTTTTTTTTTATAAACAGCTGAATAGAGTTTATATTTAGCGTTCTGCCTTCGACATGAATCTGGTACTTGAGATTTCAAGGTCCAAGTATGTAAGGGAAACATCATTGGAAAGCGTACCTACTCGACATCACCAAACAACAGAAATTTACAGCTGATTTCGTTTGCAAAATCGAGGAGCCAATTTTCAGAAAATAAAATTTCCCGCATCTCAGAATTCATATTGTAAAGTAAATCTACCCAAATGGAATTTTTAGAAGGCAGATAGACCATGGTGTTTTCTGAAACACTCCAGTTATTGCTTGAAGATCTGGTACTAACATTGACTTGGATCTTATTGTTGTGAGAACACAAATACACCTTAGGATATTTTCTTTTTCTGCAATAATCTTCGCACAAGAGAAAATTTTTTAAAACTATGGTTGGAAAAAGACAGAATGGGCACTGTATGTAATTTACAAGCGTAATTTAGGCGTATATTACGTAAGTAATTAACTACTTCCATACAAAACTTCATTTATTTTTGTAAGTTACGTAATTTACGGACGTAAATTACATGTAAATTACGTAAGTAATTAACTAAATACTTCACTTTGCCCATCCATGAAAAAGACAATAATTTAACTATTCTTATAAAAATTTAAAGTTTTGAAATAATTTAAAATCCCTTTCATACACCGAAGCGAATGTTTTTTTTTTCCCATCAGTATTTTTCGCTAACCCTCAGTGTAAAGTGCCCCGTTCATGAAGCACTCCAACATCAACCATCAATACTACAAAAGGGAGAAAACCCAGACTCGAGAGTTCCAAACACACATTACCTTCATCGACTTGCGAAAAGCCTGCGGCTCACCGGAGAGAAACGAAGTGTCCAAATCTAAAGCATCCCATCTAAGATCAACGAGATGGCTTAAGTTTGTGGAGGAATATGTGATGTTGCTTTGCTTAACATACCCAATTGAAATCGAACAGCTTAAAATAGAAGCTACTCTAGAAACTTTTGAAGATCTGGTACTAACATTGACTGGGATGGCAATTCTGTGAAAGCAACTGTACATCCTCAGTGTGGAGTGCGGAACTTGCTTCTCAACTCTTTAAAAAAATCGTTCAAAATAAGCCTTACTTTTGTTAAAATACTTTTTTCTTAAAATATATAACTTTGAGGTCAATTTTTAAAGCAAATTGTAAAATAAGGATAAAATGTCTTATGTCAAAAATATATTTAGCTTAAAAAATATTGATATTTTTATTGTAAACATTCCATATATTTTTATAAATAATTTAATACAACTATCAAAATTACTTACGTTTTTGAATTTAAACTTGAATAAAACAATATATAATGTATTCCTTTAATAAATCATTTTTATTCGAAATCG
>HF735268.1:1604-16811 GCA_000341915.2 Megaselia scalaris
AATGAGCCTATATAGAGTTAGATTGTGTCACAGGGGTACTTTTTATCAGTTTGTAGCTTTTTATCTCTTTGGAGCAGGGATGGGCATTGTCTGTAATTTACGCAATTTACAAGCTTACTTTACCTGTAAATTACGTAAGTGATTTACCACTTCAATACAAAATATTTCGATTTCAAGACACAAGGAGTTAGTTCAGCAGCCACCATGAACATGTGGTTGAACAACCCCATTACAAGGAACCTTCGATGAACGTGGAGGAAATTCTTCGTCAACTTGGTTTCTACAATACTTCCTGTATATGAGTTTTCTGAACTAAGAACCCTGACCCATACTACCAGCTACCCGGAAAAGAAAATTATGTCCCATTAGTTACACTGCACATGTTTTTTGTTTTTTGCTTGGTAACTCTTTGCAGGAAGGGAAGCTACCTTAAACTAGATGACAGAACTGTGAATTGTTTTTAGAGCGGAGCTAAGCGCCTATATAGAGTCGAATTTTGTGGCAGGTACGTCAATTTTTTGTTGTGCCTTCAAGCCAAGCACAACAAGCCTGTACAGAGTGATAGGGAGTCATTTTTATCACTTTGGAGGAGCGAAGTGACCTAAAACTCAGCCTATCACTGCAGAAGCTCTTTCCACTGTAGAGTTGTTTTCTTTTAGCGCGAAGCGGGGCATATTTGGATACACATTTTGTGACAGAAGTGTCTGTTATCTCCTTGGAAGGAGAGAAGAAGACTCGAAAAATCGATAACCACATCAAAAGCTTATAAGATACCTGAGACTACTAATCACTTAAATTCTAAATGAAGAGAGTATTTCATCCGTCTCGTTTATCAGGAATAGTAAAACAGTAAGAAAGATTATTCTTGATCTAGAACGTTTCATCGTTTAATCAGCGCCATCTATTTTACTTTTCTTCACTAAATATCGTGACGTTTGTTTTTCTTAATTTTGAAAAATTTGAAAATGCTTTCCTATTTTGTTTAAAATAATTAAATTGAAAGTTTTATAAAAATATCTATATATTGAAAATCCATTAGAAAAGAACTACAATTTCCACCGTGTACAAGACATGTTTTCTATTCTCTGTCTTCTACTTCCACTTCTATAACATGGCAGATTATCATTACAAGAAATCTTAATTGCTATGTAATTATCCAATTAGTGATGCTTTCGCACTCTTAGGTTAAGTTCTTCCTGGCTCTGCTTACACCTGAAGGAAATTACTTTTAGCCATTGAATGGACGATGGATTTGCGGATAAGCTCAAGGATTTGCGAGTATTTTATTTGGTTTTGAAATTAAATTTTTGTTAGAAAAAAATAATTACACTATAAAATTGTTACATTGGAAAAAAATAAAATACTAACCTTATGTTTGCAGGTAACTTCCACGTTATAAACCGTATTTGGCCACAATGATAACTCCACTGTTGAGCTGTCTGTGAGGAGATTGCCCATCAATCCTCCACCAGACACTTCCCAGGTAACTAAACATTGCTTTGATTGATTTGTAATAGCTTGATCCCAAGCAATGTCTGTGAGCACTAGATTTCCTTGTACAAATGCTGAGCTAACACTTAAGGTGAATGGTCCAAGGTTATCATCACAATTATTCCAACACTGCAAATAAACCAGAAAGAAAGGAAATCATTAATATAAGCGGTTGTGGATAAAGTGCATCAAAATGGAAATAGAAGGTTTTGTTATTTTATTTTCATAACACTTAAGAAAATTTCCGTATTCTTATAAAGACTCTTAAATTTGGAAAACAAAAATCAGAATTCATTACACTACTTGACAATAATTATTTATATTCATAATATTTAAAAAAGTTTTGAATACAATAACTCAAAAGAGCTTAGAAAAAGCTGAAAATCATATTCTGCAAATAAGTATTGCCGGTTGGCCTGTACATAATGGCCAACAATAATATTAACATATTTCCGGTTTGCCTCATTTATGCAAAGGCCATTTTTTTTAGTAACGCGGGTTTTAAATTTTAAGTTTCAACTTTTTACATTATAATATTTTTTCTTAGTATTTTAGAAAGAATTTAAGAATTGCCGGTGGGCCTGTACATAATGACCAGCTATAATATTGTCATATTTCCGGTTGGCCTCATTATAGCAACGGCCAGGAATGCAAAGATTTTAAGTTTTCAACTTTTTACATTATAATTTTTTTCTTAGTATCTTAGAAAGATACTCTATTCTTATAAAGACTATTAAATTTGGAAAACTAAAATCAGAATTCATTTGCTTTCATTAATTACACTTTTTGAAAATAATTATTTATAAAAGTTTTGAATACAGTAACTCAAAAGAGCTTAGAAAAAGCTGAAAATCATATTCGGCAAATAAGTATTGCCGGTTGGCCTGTACATAATAGCCAGCTATAATATTAACATATTTCCGGTTGGCCTCATTTATGCAACGTCCAGATATGTAAAGATTTTAAATTTTAAGTTTTTACATTATAATTTTGTTTCTTAGTATCTAAGAAAGAATTTAAGAATTTTTCTATCGAAGCCAATGATAATGACATTATTATATAACTACATAATACAAATAGCGAAATATTTACACAAAGAAAGTTATATTTACAATTACATTCTATACTAAAGAAAAAGATTGTAAATGAAAAGTTTTTATTGAATAAAAATATTTTCTTTGTAAGGAAAATGGAAAATTTGAAAACACTCACCAGAATACTAAAGGCTTCTGATGGAATATAACTATTTATGTTCGGAGGTGTAATGCACATCTGCAATAAGAAGAAAAAAAGAAAAGTTGTCACGTTAAGTGTTTGGCTGGACTTGGATTCTTGGTATATATCAGATATATATTTTTTATTTGAATGACTGAATGACAAAATATCTATAAATTACTTCCAGTCAATTGAAAATGTAATTTTCTCTCTGACTTGAACGACTTCAAACTAAAGAGCTATATCGTTTATGTACTACAATTTTTACATTTCCCAGATGTGAGGTTTTATGCATTGCAATATACTTGGAAGGGGTCTGCGGCTTCTCTTCTATATTTTACTTTACTTTCAAGTAGATGAATTGAAATGTGAAGAAGGATGGATATATGGAAGGTTGCTTGTTTGTGAGATAGATGTCCAAAATAGATATTTATTTTCGAATATTTTATTTATAATTACAAAAGAAGACCGATCTGGGGAGGGAGATTGAATGGGCGCCGCCATATGGTTTATTTTCTGATGACATGTAGGAGATTCAATTGAGTGTGAAACATTTACATGTAATTTTTATGGTCATAATGGTTTTCTGTAATTGTTTTGTGATAAGCAAATTTTCTATGAAAAAGAAAACACATTCTTAAACTAAAAATATTATTCAAAAAAGAACAAAACTAAATGTAAGAAATTCTTATCTAAAATCACTCCCTGAACAGAAGAGACGACGCATTAACCTGATTACTTTAGAAACAATGGGATCAATAGGTCATTTACAGAAGACCCTTTTCATTCCAATCCATTTCTACCTTATTTATAATACAAATACCCCATATACGTATATATTTTAGAATATATACCTTCAAACCTCATTACCCCAGAGTCGAAGAGAGGATAGAATAGGCCATAAATCAAGAGTCTAGCCTAATCAAAATAAATGTTCCCTTGCTAGAAGATATCAGCTACTGGAGAATGAAAACTAAGGAAAAACACGAAAAGGAAACTTTAAGCAACATTCCAGTATTATTTATTAGACGAATTCCTTTGAGGATTCAAGGATTCATTTTTAAGGAAAAAAGGGTTGTGCAGTGGTTTTTCAGACTATTTGAAAGGATTCAACATACACATTAATGTATTTTGTTGACTATTATCTGTAAATCATAATTCAGATTGAAGTATGATCTGAGCTTATAGAGACATTATTATTTAGGAACAAATATTCTACAAATAATAAAAAATCAGCTGATCAAAGTAACAGCTGAAGTTTAAATTAGCCAATAAGAGGCTTTTAAAGAAAGGCTTGTACAAAAGACATTTCAGAAACTCAGTCGGCCTCGAGCTTAATTTTAGAACAAGCAATCAGCTGGTTATATTAACAAAGCAGCTGATAGTTCAAAATTTGTACAGTCATTGTGAAAATTAGTTTCTCATTTAAGTTTTGTTTGTAAAACATCTTCAGATTTAATTTCTCAGTAGCACTAAATAATACTTTTTTATTTTCAAATCTTATATCAATCAGTTGATTTCATCTATAAAACAGCTGAAAATTCAAAAAACCCCAATTTTTGAAAATATAAACAATTTCTTTAAGTATTGTCGGTAAAACATAGCTTCCTCTTCAGACTTAAGTAACATTTCATAGTAGTACATTTTTGCGGACATGTCTTAAACGCTAAAATCAGCTGATTTCATCAATAAAACAGCTGGAAAATCTAAAAATCACAAATTTTGAAAATGAAAAAATTTTCCTAAGTATTCACGGCAAAACATAGTTTTCTCTTCAGATTTAAGTAACATTTTTACATACATATCTTAAACGCTAAAATCAGCTGATTATTATCGATGAAACATCTGAAATTTCTAAAAATCGCAAATTTTGGAAATGTAAGTAATGTATTTATGTATTGTCGGTAAAACATAGCTTGCTCTTCAGACTTAAGTAATATTTCGTAGAAATATATTTTTACGAATATGTCTGAAATTCTAAAATCAGCTGATTTTTATTGATAAAACAGCTGATTTTTATTGATAAAACAGCTGAAATTTGGGAAAATCGAAAATTTTGAAAATGTTAACAATGTTTTAACATAGCTTTCTCTTCAGACTTAAGTAACATTTCACAGTAATCCATTTTTGCAGATATGTCTTAAATGCTAAAATCAGCTGATTTCATCTATAAAACAGCTGAAATTTCAAAAAATCTCAAATTTTGAAATCGTAAATAATGTCTTTAAGTGTTTTAGTTTCCTCTTCACATTTATATAACATTTCATAGCAATACATTTTAACGGACAAGTCTTAAAAACTAAAATCAGCTGATTTTTACCGATAAAACAGCTGAAATTTTAAAAATTTAAAATCTGGAAAATTCAACAATGTCTTAACATTGTTTTCTTTTCAATTTAAGTAAAATTTCATAGAAATATATTTTTAGGAACATGTCTTAAATGCTAAAATCAGCTGACTTTATCTATAAAACAGCTGGAATTTCTAAAAATCATAAATATTGAAAATGAAAACATTTTATGTACTTTCTGTAAGACAGTACTTCAGATTTTAGTAACATTTCATAGTAATACATTTTTTACCGACAAGTCTTAAGTCAAAATCTAGCAAAGAACAACCCCAGACCTCCAGACATCCCAATATCAAGAATCATAGTTCCACAAAATAGTAAAAAAAAACCATTCGAACCCTTCTAAGATATGGAAACGAAAATCCTTCCATCATCATTACATCAATTCCCAAATTAGTTATTAAATTTTCCACCATTTCTATTTGAATGGATTTTTTTTTGAGTAATGAGTGCATTGGGGCACAGAAATTGGGAAAAAAAAAATATAAAATGTGAAAATGAAAACAAATGTTTGAATTTTTTCGAAACATTCCAGTTTTCAACGTTTTCATTTAGAAAACCGATTCCCAAGAGTGAATGCTGCTAATTGGAATATGTTTCCGTTTGATGGGGTATCATTTTTCATTTTCACTTCAATTAAGTTTTGGGTTATCTCCATGAAGACAGATGAATTAACAAAAGTGTGGAATTAGAATTGGATAGATTTTCGATATCTAAAGTTTTATAAAATTCAGCCTTTTGGTTTTCATCAATCGAATATTACAGAAATTTTTAAATTAAATTTCTCATTTTGAAATTTTCAATATTTTTCTCTCGTATTGTTCGTGCTACGTGACTAGAAATAGAATTGGAGATTTTGTTCATTGCTTTCTCCCTTTGGTTTAGGTTCGTTCCCTATCCAAGAAAATATAATTAAAGAGTTTTCTGTCATCCAATAAAAATATGACAAATTTTAAAATAAGATTTCCTATTGTTGAAACACAGCAATTAGGAGGTAAATTTCGTTCCCCTCTTGTGGGAGGTTTATTTGATATTCTGACTTATTTGTATTATGAGTTATGAATTTTTAAGAACTTTTTTTTTATAAAGTTTAGAGTATATTGAACTTGTTCTTAATTGAAATTGTGCTTTTATTTCAAACTTGGAATGGAAGGTGGTTCAGACAATGTTTGTGTTTACATGTTTTATATAAAAGACGAGAGAGAAACTGATAGTCTAGTCTCATAGTCTGTCATATAATTTTCTAAGTTAAGAATCTCTAATAAGTCAACGGTGACTTTGGCCGACTGAGATGATTTGAATCGCTCCTTTTTTATATTTTCCAGATCCTAAGGTACATCAAATGCTACGATTATGCCTTGGACAAATAAAATACAAACATCTTCAAGCGTTGGGGCTCATGGATGGGCAAAGCGAGGTATCTAATTTATTATTTAATTGACGTCCGTAAATTTCAGTTCCCAAAAATTCAATTCAGGTTTTTTCGAATTCACATAATCACCAGTTTAGGTCACTGTCGCAGTCAATTCAGGTTTTTTCGAATTCATATAATCACCAGTTTAGGTCACTGTCACAAACACTGTCACAGTCAATCCATTTTTTTTCGAATTCATATAATCACCAGTTTAAGTCACTGTCACAGTCAATTCAGTTTTTTTCGAATTCATTTAATCACCAGTTTAAGTCAATGTGACAGTTGCAGTCACAGTAACTGTCACAGTGAATTCAGTTTTTTTCGAATTCATATAATCACCAGTTTAAGACTGCCCAGTCTGTTACAGTCACTGTCACAGTCCCTGTCACAGTCCCTGTCACAGTCACTGTCCCAGTCACTGCCACAGTCATTGTCACAGTCACTACCGCAGTTACTATTACAGTAACTGTCACCGTCACTGTCAAAGTCACTGTCACAGTCACTGTCACTATTACTATTATTATTACTGTCATTCAATTTACTGTGACATTTTCTTATAGTATTGAAAATTTTCAATTTGAAGAACACTATTATATAATAAGAAAACTCCTGCCTGCAAAATTTTTAATTTGAATGGAATTAAAATCTACTTTAACAATGAACAAACCTATTTTATAAGATTGCTCTATTCTATGTACATTTAAATTCAAGCCCTACTATATATGATCTAGTCTTACATAATTCTCAGTTTTACAGATGACTAGTACAAATATTAATGTATTCTTGAACTGAGCTAGGTCTGGAATGAGTGGAAAACCTTTTCCGATTCTTTGTTTTAAAGGCTGTCCTTCAGGACTAGGATTTGTATTTGTGACTGTATGAACTTGATAGTATTTGATAGATATTTGATTGGAGAAGTTCCTCTCCCCTCGGCCATCATTCCATTCAGTTTCTTGAAGCCGTCGGGTCGGAGAATTTTATTTTATTTAAAATTTATATATTGTAACTTAAGTTCGTAATTCTTCCAGTTTTTTCATTTACCGACTGTTATCAAAAAATCTATTCTCCCTTCATTTCCAAAAACTTTCAATTCTAAGCGAAAACAAAATAATAATTTAGTGTGAAAATTACTTCATCGCCATCAGAAAAGCTCTCAAAATGCAAATCAACAATCACACTCACAAATATAATCGCATATAATTGCATTTAAAGAGGACGTTAGTGAAATTAAAACCACTTTGAACTCAATACCATGTAAATTTACACCATTTTGTTGGAAACGAAGTAGTTTTGAAATGACTTCCATTACCAGCCATTATTTTCTACCATTTTATTCCCCACAGAACTAACTAACTAACAAAAAAAAATACTTTTATGCTATGCAAGCAATGCATATAATATGCATTTCGCAACCCCTTGTCCATCCAATCAACAAATTCCGTAGCATGTCATTGGTAAAGACGTATATAAATTAACCCTCCCAAGAACTGGAGAAGAATAAACCAGGCCATACCCAAAAAGGTAGAAAGAAAGAAGAACAACACGTATAAATTGGAAGTGACATCCGTGCATGTTCTGTTAAATATATAAAGATATATCAAACACAAAAGTCTCTTTCTTCAAAATGGGACATAATATCCGAAAAAGTAGTCATATGTATGAAGATTGGACAGTAGGGTGAACTTTTAATAAAAGGTATGGTTTTGAACTATATATTTTTTAAATACATGTCGGTAAACCATCTTTGTGGTAAATAGCTCAAATACATTTATAATTCATAAATTCACGGAAATTATAGCTGGGCATGCACCTAAGGTAGGACTAGTAAACTGAAAGTATTATATGTGAAATGTCTTCTATTCAAATTTATAAGTTCCGAAAGTTAAATAAACATAAATATGATTGATCAAATCAATGGTTCTATCTTATTATTATATTGGAGGTAACCCATCTGGTAGGGTCTATTTAAAAAGAAATGACTTTCCATAAATGAAGATGTAGACAGTGCATAGTAAATCGTGTCACTACATTTAAAAAAAATTATAATTGATGAATTCACGGAAATTATAGCTGGGTATACACCTAAGGAGGGATCTAGCAAACTGACAGTATCATATAAGAAATTACTTCTTTTGAAAGTTATGCTCCGTATGTTCGAAATAAGCATGTGAATTCACTGGTTCTATCTTATATTAGAGGTAACTCATCTGGTAGGGTCTATTTAAAAGGAAATTACTTTCCATGTATGAAGATGCGGAGAGGGTTTTATCCCAATATTAAGTGAGGGTCATAAAGACCTCACTTCGGACTGTACCCTTCTTTTCAAAGTCCAACTAATTAGAACAAAATTTTTCTTCGTCGAGTTAATGTCTGTCACATTTTACTTGCCGTCGGTCAATGAGTATGCTGTAACAGATGTGTCCGATCTACATATCTTTGCTAGTCCGTTACAATTACAGACTATCTCCAACAACGATATCCATTCATAAAACAAAAACACACAAATTCAAACCGTAAATTTATAATTGAAATCTTCGATCACCCTAAAATGCAAATATATGACAATGACCATCTATCTATACCATAACAATTGCATTTTAATATACCACACGTCTAAGAACAATGTTAAAGCGAACTGCTTTGAAATGAAATGACATGGCAGGGCACCCAATCACACACCTGAGGGTATACTCAAGAAAATTACCTATGCAAAACATATTTTACCTCGATTTCTTATTCAGAAAGCGGGCTTTATTCTTCTTCTTCTCCTGCATCTTCTTTATGAATTTCATATATAAATTTATGTATACAGATATACTTTATAATATCTAAAGAAGACGAATAATATGTAGCTATAGTATCCATAGCCCGAGGAGACAAGAATGCAAATTAAGTTTTAGAGTTTTTTTTTACATTTTCTGCCAGTGTATTAAATTTAATGTCCTTCGGAAGAACATAAATTTTCTTTTTGGGTTTCTTCTCAAGAAAGACTATCATAATTTATGGCGATTTTTTGTCATTCTTTTGTTTGATTTTGATGGATTTGTTTTTGGGGTTGATTGAAGACTAAGATGCCGATCGTGATACCATTTTCTTCCTGTTTAATTTCCTGGAAGTATTATGTGATGATTTCACACGAGAAACTTTTATAAATGAACTAATAGTGTAGTATCATTTCTTGGGATAGGGCATGTCCTAATTGGTGAACAAGGACATTGCTGTGTCTCAAAGAAGATAAAGAACTCAATCAGGCAAAGGCAAATATTCATTTGGTTTAAGTATCATTCATGACTACTAAAAACAAAAATATGCTTGGTTAAAGAGCAGCAAAGAGGGAATCTTTACCGACAGGATATCTACTAAGAAGATATGTGAATCCCAAGTTCCCAGCCCAGGCAAAATCTCTGAAACTAAGACCAAAACTATGGATATATCTAGCAGTAGTTAGTCTAATCTTTAGCTACAAAGTGCTAACATGGTGGCATATAATAAAAAAGAAGTCGGTAACTGTACAGAGGATAGGTTTTATACGCTTGTTTAATGCCCATAAACCACACCAACCGTAACTCTAGAGGTTGTCCTGGATATAACATCCATTGACCTACAATGCACAGGGCGAAGCCGATGCAAATTTTCGGCTCGCTCGCTCTAAACCGGCTACAGCCATCGGCTAAGCCAATTTGGAACGACTAAGCCGATTTCGTCGGCTAGGTTTTCTTTGACATTTTTTTCGTGAAAACCTCGTTTCTATACAGGACTGTAACTAGTAACTGATTTCCTTTGTTGGGCCTGGAACCAAGTTCTGACCACTTTTGACGTTCTCTGTCCTATTTACACGTCAAGATTGTCAAAAAAACACAAATTTTCAAAATGTTCAAAAATAAAGAAAATTCTGGAATTTCTGGGAATTCTGTGGGATTCTGAACAGAAGCAGAGAATGATTTGAATCTGAAATTAACTTCTGACCACTTTTCATGAAGTAGTTTGCCCAACTTCTACGCCAAAATTGTCAAGGAAAACCTTTAAAATGTTCAAAAATAAACAAAACTCTGGTGGAAATTCTGGGAATTCCGAGAGGACATGTTCTACGACCTGGGTAAGGCATCTATATACATAGATGTGCAAAACTGATATTTGCATTAGCCTACTATTACGTAAATCACATATAACTATCCGTATCTAAGTTGTAAAAAAAACATGCAGGCGGATGTATCTAGGAGCAGTTAGTCTAATCTATAGCTACAAGGCACTAACACGGTGGCATATAATAAAAAAGAAGTAACTGACAGACTAGTTACTGTACAGAGGACAGGTCTTATATGCTTGTTTAGTGCCCTTAAAACCACACCAACCATAACTCTAGAGGTTGTCCTGGATAATATATCCATTGATGCAATATGCCCTAAAATAGTAGTAGGAAACCTGATAGTGATTTCATCAAAATCCGAAACTTTAAATCAGAAAGTAAACATAGGACATGTCCTGCGACTTGGAGAACTGCGACTGAATACTGATCTAAAATGGGCTGGGACAAGGTCAGGCATGTATATACATAGATGGACTAACCCATTTGCGTTAGTTACCTGCTGTAAGTTATGAAATTTGCTATGTTACTAATCTATCCGTAACTGAATTAAGAAGTTAACAACGATCTTAAAAAACATGCTAAGAAGCTAAATTTATCTAACACGCATGAGCGTAGATATTTTATAGACTTGGAAAGATATGATATGACAATATACGGGACCACTACAGACTAGGATGTCTATTGATTAAGTAGAACTACGTCAATGATTTTACCTTCTTCAACATAAACAGTATAATATAAAGTCCACACAGCAACAAATCGGCAGAAATATCGGCCCGCAACTTTGAAAACACAAGGTATGTGTAATATACGGGGTCACTATTCGTCTGGGGACGAAGCAGAACCACATCAATGGCTTTACCCTCTTTAACCTGACCAATGTAATCTAAAGTAACCAACGGCAACAATGCATAGCAGAAATATCTACCGGAAACCTTGAGCTCTTCTATCTACATATAAACTATAGGCAAGCTTAAAAGCCAATTAAAGCCAAGTTTCTAATTATGTAGTTGCAGCTGGTTATTAAAGTCCAAAAAAATTATAATTGTTTATGCTTGCTTAGAATTGTTTAATTTTTTATAATTGAAAAATAACTCAATTTCAAAATATACTTACACTCTTACAGTCTACATAATCCATACATTGGTGCCATTCTTGGATAAACTGTAAGAAAAATAGAAGAAAAAACAAGAGTTAGTA
The DNA here is from genome assembly GCA_000341915.2 of Megaselia scalaris. Taxonomy (NCBI): domain Eukaryota; kingdom Metazoa; phylum Arthropoda; class Insecta; order Diptera; family Phoridae; genus Megaselia; species Megaselia scalaris. The sequence goes on from HF735268.1 coordinate 13,362, forward strand.
TAAAAATGTTAAAAAAGTTGGTAATAATAAACCACAAACGTCGTTGCTCGTCGACGGTGATATTTTACGTAGGTGACAAACCGACACGATTTACTCTTTAACTGTAATTATTATATATTTTTTACACGAAAAATTAAGTTGTTGGCATTAAGGTTTATATTATACTAGTTGGTGTGATTAAGTTGGATTTTGAGCTTTACCAGACAAGAAGAAAACATATTAGAATAATTAGAAGGAAGTTTTTGCCCATAAATGTGCTTAATGACGAAACTCTTATGGCTACATATATCATGGTAAGCCGCGAACATTCCTTACTAAACCCATTGACTCTTCAATATAAATTAAATAGCACCTCAGTCGAAATGCCTAGATTCCAGCTCTTGCATTTAAACTTAGTAGCACCTTAGTCTGAACGTTCTGCCCACAGTTGGTGTTGCCGATTTATTGTACGCCGCAACTAAAATACTCGCAAAAAACTTCAGCCGATGTAAAAATTTCGGCGAACGGAGAGCAAACACATCACTCGACTGGCAAAATAAGCCATAGTCGACTGCCGTCATCTAAAATTTCACTCATCGGCCGTCGCTAAACGCGACTTATTTTTGCGTCGTGTTTAGTCGACTGTCGCTTTAAAATTCCGCGACTAAATTCTGCGTTGCCTGCAAAATGAAATTTGACGAGCAAAAATTACGAATTCGTCGTGCGTATCGATTTTTGAAAACATGAACAAAAATAAGCCGCAGTCGATCGTCGTCGAGAACATTTTTTTACCAGAAAAATAACACGTAGTCGACCTTTTATTATGCGTCGACCTTCGCGCGACCGAGGTGTCTGTTTTTTTTCTAAGTGTTTAGTCGACTAAATTCTGCTTCTACCGTCGACTAAATTATGCGTCGACCGTAGCCAAAATGGCCGACTGAGGTGTCGATCAGACCGTTGATTTTGTCGACTTTTGTATGCCGGCAAGAAAATATCTCACAAAATCAGACTTGTCAGACGGTGGAGTTCTTAGGCTCCACCTTGGAAGATGAAAACAATGAGTTAATGCCTAGATTCGCCTAAAATCGGCGAATAGAATTGTAAGGCAAAAAAGAAGGAAACAATTACAAACATTTTTCAAAAAAATATATGAAACTGAATTCCGAAAATATAAACTGCACCAGACCTGTTAGGTGTCTTCGGCTAGCCGCAGCTGATATTTTTATTCGCCTAAGATTTTTTTGATTCAACTTCATACTTTTATTGGGAAAGTTGTTGTTATTGTTTTCTTCTTTTTTCCTTACAGTTTTTTATCAGTCTACGTAAAGCGAGTATAGGTACCAGCCGATTATATTAATTTCCTGAGTGAAGCCGAAAAAAATTAATCGGCTGACAAGTCTGACCTGAACAAACTGTCGGTTTCGGCTAGCCGCTTTTTAGAAAATAATCGGTTCTAAACCGTCATTTCCTGTAAGTATTAATAAATTAATAAAATGTTGCCGTCTTAAAGAATACTAAATAGCACCTCAGTCGAAATGGTCGATCTATCGGTAGTCGGTATTGACGATTACATTGCAATAAATTCAAAAAATATTCTTCGAGAAATATTCTTTAAATATTTTTAAAATGATTTTAATAAGCTTCACATAACAACATAATGATGATACTCTAAGAAATTGTGTATCTCCCATCTGTAAAACAAACAAACAAACAAAAATAAATTTTACATATAAACCTCCTAATCCGATTTTTGCCAAAATGTTTATAAAATAAAGGTTGGTAATAAATCAGGCTTAAAAAGCTACTGTGATTATCTCAGTTAAACATCTTAATTCTGTTTAACAGACAGCTTTTATGTTTTTACATTTACACTTGGGAGAATTTTTTGGGAAGGTTCTCGGTGTTAATGATTTTAGATAGTTTTTCTATGATTGTAGATTATTTTCAAATTTAATTGGTTGTTATTTTTTCTTATATAAAATATTCATGGGTTGGGCGCCAATTCAAAAATGAACATTGGCTGCAAAGGCGCCAATATGCAACAAATGCGTCATTAATATGCAACAAATACGCGCAATGATGAATTGGCAATTTAAAACGCGACTATTTTTAAATGTTAATTGATAAAGAAATCAATCTTAATCAAGAGCGAAATATGAACTCGTTTTTATAAGGAATTACAACAAACATCTTTAAAAATATTTGTTTTTTTTTTTGTGAGTAATTGAATTATTTAAAAAATAAATGAAAAATCTTCTTTCAGTGCTGAAGCTCTATTTGAATAGTAAATGATTTATAATCGAAAAGCGATTGTGCCAAGGTGAGCGCGGAAATAAATAAAAATGATGAGAATAAAAAATATCTGACTTAAAAGATGCTTAACCTATTTCATCTCTTTGATTTCGAATAATAAAATATCTGAAAAAGATTTTATTTTTATTCTTTGCGTCTGCGTTTTGACAGTTTTTATGAGATTAAATAATTTTCATTCGATGGATTTTGGAGTTTTGTCTAGGGAGAATGGGGCTAGTTGTAGTTTTCCGCAAATTTTAGAAGTTTTCACATTGACATTTTATGTTTTTCAATATTTAAGAATCTAGAACATATAGGTTTTACCAGGAATTTTACAAAATCACTAGAAAAAAATATTACTACCCATCAAGTCAGTAACTGGTAATAAGGTCTAAAAGTTCAAGCGAAAAGTAAACAACGCTAGAAATTGGCGGCAACAATTTGAAATGAAAATGGATCAGCATTAGCCATGAAGCTCAAACGGAAAATATTCAATGCTAGAAAAAGTAATTGTAAGATGGCGATAGCTGTCCGCCCGCCTTAGTTGACGAAAGTTTTCGACGACGGCGCGATCTTTTACAGTACTCGACGATGATCGGCGACGACAAATTTTCCAGGCGAAAATTTAATTTCACGGCGGTCGACGCCGACTTATTTTTCTTAGGCGTCGACGAAAATCATTGTCGACTCTAGTCGTCTTAGGAAATCGTAGACGCGACTTCAATTTGGAATTCGACTTACAAGTGCTGCATTTAGAAAACATTGAAAAGAATCCGATGAATCTCAAGATTTCATTCGACTTCTTCGGAAAATAAAAAAAAAATCGACGAAAAATTTTAAATTCACTTTGGCGACGACGCAACTCTTTTCGAATCGAGGCTGGTCGACGCCGACTTTTTTGTCCGTCGACTGAGGTTCCTGGCCAAAGCTATCATGTCTGAGGGAAAAAGGCAAGATAATAAAATTCCTTATAAAACTTGTTAGAGTTCATATCAGACCTGGTAGCTGAATTGAAAATAAGCCGAAAGTCAGCCGAAGCCATATATTTAATTAGTCTTATTTTTTTACAAATTAGGCTTCATACAAATTCAAATTTTGTGTACGTTAAAAAATCATAAATTCGAAAATTTTCAAAATTTACAAGGAGCCGAACATAAGTCGAAAGCCAGTTGGAGCCGC